>JBBPBX010021953.1:14497-41882 GCA_038048925.1 Garcialebias charrua
ATGATGGTTAATTAAAAATAAAAGTAAATTATAGTGTACATAATAATATTTATTTATGATTTATTTTTTGTCATAGAGTGATCATCGTCAGATGAAATGCAAATGTCTAGACCAGTTCTGAGTAACCAGCAAAGCCTATTTTATTGAAAAATTTGATCTTTTCCATCCATCCATCCATACATACCAATTTTTTTCCTTTCCGGATTGCGGGGGTCACTGGTGCCCATGTCCAGCAATCACTGTGCGAGAGGCGAGGGACACCCATGACAGGTCTCCAGTCCATCACAGGGACACAGAGACAAATGAGACAAACAACCATTCACACTTTCACTCACACCTAGAGACAATGATGAAAAAGACGAAACATTTCAATAAAAGAAGAATCCGTCCAGACTCGCAGGGGTCACCAAACTTTTTGAAACTGAGAGCTACTTCGTGGATACAGAGTCATACAAAGGGCACCAGTTTGATAAACTCTTCGGAAATAACAAAGCGTAAATTGAAAAATAATTATAATAAACGTATTTTTAAGAACATATTTTTAAGATAGACATTTTAAAATATATATAAATACAAAAAAAGAACAACAACTGAATAAAATGAAATTTTAAATGCAGCTTAGTAGTGAGTTGTGCTATTTTTAGAACAGGTCCGAGGGCACCTCAAATGGTCCTTGGGGGCGACCGGGTGCCCACGTGCACCAATGTTGGTGACCCCTGGTCCAGAGGACCTGACTCAACCTTGTTAGCCTTGTCCAATGTGTTCTAATGGAGTTTTAACCAAGTTACAACCCATCAGAAATTGAGACTACACCCACACATTTTTGTTTCATAATGATTTCAACTGGACTCAACTGTGGTGGATGAAAAAAGCCTGATCCAAACTGGAACGCAGCCCCTAGATAGGCCAAATGTCACGGCGATAATCGACTCTGAATGTCCGCCGTCGTGTCATCAGCCTTAAAGGCCTGAAGTGTAAATCTTCCACCAGTTATTTATTTTCCCTGCAGCTGGCAACTGCTTTTTGATCTGACGCAGAGCTCAGCCTGCAATGACATTCCTTACATTGTCGAGATGGATCAGGTACTGGGAGCTACTGTCCAAACACACACCCTGACCATCTCCATGTCTTCTGTTCCACCTGAGGTCTTCTGAGGGGTTGTGGTTTCAAAGCAGAAACCCACACTTAAAATAACCCTTACTGCCGTCTGTGTTATGATAAGGCGTGTGTCTAACATGTTCCCACTCACACACATGCAGACACCAATTCACCCGGACGGTCTTGATCTGCAGCCTGAATAAGCAGAGCGACGAGGGCCGAACATTCAGCCAGGCAGCGGCTGCAGGAATGTCAGCAACACGTCCACAGAAACAGTAAAGTGAGCAGCATTGATCTGCTGCAGTGACAAGAAAGTGACAGCTGCAAAAACCCAAAATAGAAAAGGTGAATAGAAAGAAGCAGGAAAAACAGGCTATTATTAAACAAAACAGCAGACATCATTCATTCTGAACCCATTCAGGTCAGAGGCTGGAAGAGCAGACATAAACAGAATATTTAGAAAATAATTAGCTCATTTTTAACTATTTAGAATTCATTAGAATTATTCAGAATAAAAAAATACTTTTGCCATATTACGTTGCACAAAAAACAACAACAACAAAAAGACATGAATTGTCATTCAAAGTGTTGGTAGGAAATAAATAAGCAATTTTACTGCAAAAAAGTAAATTAACATGTCATTGACATTGGTTAATCGAGTGCTGTTATTTATTTATAGTGGTATTATTGTAGTTTAGTGTTATTATTATTATTATTATTATTATTATTATTATTATTATTATTATTATTATTATTATTATTATTATTATAGTGTTATTATTATTTGTTATATTATTAGCCCATCATATTTTGCTATGTTTTAAATTAAAGAATTAACAAAGTGGAAGCATTCTTCATTTTATTATTACTTTATATTAACTTATATGCGATAGGTTGAGCCATTTTCTAAAACTGCTGAAGTGGTATAGTAGTAAAAAATATATAATATCTTGTCATTCATAGTTTTTTAAGCTATTGTATGAGTTAAATTTGTAATTAAAAAACAAAAAAAATTAGTGTGTACCGGTAGCTTGTTTTCATATCAAGATAATTCTCAGTGTTCTGATTCTTATAACTTAGTGTACAAAAACCACATCGACCCTGTTTTTACCCAGAATTCAACACAATGTAAAACTAACTTTGTATTTGTTGTAGTCTTTTGACAATTTATCTCAGGGTGAAGGATACTATTACTTGGTGGCCGTTTGACTGAACATATGAAGACTTTTTGCAATGAATTTGAAATAAACTATATCAAACATAACAACAAAGTGCCTTTGAAATGACAGCTGTCACCTTATTTTTGTTGTCAACCACCAAATAAGACAATCACTGGTGAAAAAAAAATGCAACTTTAGCACAACATTCAGTTCAGTTTATTTATACAGCACCAAATCACAAGTCATCTCAATAATAAATAAACTATCTGATTCATAAATAAAAAAGAAACGGTTGCAGATTTGAATACTCCTGAATGACAAGAATTTATTTCTGTCTGGACATGGTGGTTTCTATTGGTAAACAAAATTTCACAGACATATTTATTGTACAGATTTACTTCTGCTGTCCTGGACGGTGCAAGTTTTATCTTAAACCCCGTCATCTTTTTAATACAAGCCCCTCATGGAATGTTCTGTCTCTCCATTGTTCCTCTTGCCATTGATGGTACCACACTACCTTTTGAAATATAGTTCGTGAAACTCAATTCCTAAAACCATGCTTCTTGCATCTTGCTCTTATAGCTACATCTTGTTCAAGTCACAACTTTGATTGACTAAAATTTACACATTTAAACACACTTTCAAAATACCTGTATTACTCCTAAAAGTGCACACACAAACACACAAAAGTTTCATTGTGATGGCATTGCCCTGTATCTCATGAGGAATCAACATCGAGCTGATTGATGCTTGAGGCACTCTACACTTTGAAGTCACACACTCTCACATCCTGACATAAATCTGACATGAATGTTTTCCATGAAGAGATTCAAATGCTCAAGGCTTAAAGGCATCAAACACTAAGGTGACTTTTTTTTTCTAGCATGAATATAAAACCATTGGTCTAGAATAAAAAAAACACAAGTCGCTGACGATGGTTTTATTCTTGGGATGAGTGAGTGAATCTTTTTTCTCCTCAAGTTACACCAAAGCCTTTAATCTGTGACCCAGAGAAAGGGATGGGGAGTATCGTGAACACCATCCTTGAAACAGGCACAAAAGAAGACATGATGACAGGAAGCTGCGTGTGTACGTCTGTACCTGGTTTCTGTTACCTTTTTAGAACGCTTCTGGTAAAAAACACCTATCTTAGGACCAGTAAACCTAATTGGGTCCAATGATTAGTCATAATATTGTTTGACATGAACTTTGGATAAGGGGTTACTTTTAGAGCCGAAGTGTATGTGTTGGTTTTCAAAGTCAAAAGTCAAAGTCAAATTTATTGTCAGAACTGCAATATGTACAGGACATACACAGGATTGAAATTGCGTTTCTCTCAGTCCCTCGGTGCAACAGTAACCATTTAAACACTAAAACACTAAAACATTTAATAAACAAGCATAAAATAGTAAAAGTGTAACACTGTCCTGAGTTTTTGCATAGTAGTATAAAAGTATGAAAATTTACACCAACACTAAAACACTAAACATTTAATGAACATAAGCATAAAATGAAATAATAAAAGTGTAATACTGTCCTGAGTTTTTGCATAGTAGTATAAAAAGTATAAAAAGTATATCTATAAAATAAACTGAAGGTTCTAGCATTGACATTTGCAAAGAGAGGCAAAGCAGCATATGAGTTAATGTACACAGTATATGTATGAGGTAGTTGATGTTGGTATAGAGGCAAAGTGGCATATGCAGTAAGGCACATAAGGCACATTGGGCATCCTTAAATAAGGCTAGTCAGAGAATACTGTATATGTATCAGCAGTAGTGTAGATATAAAAGTAGTGTAAATGTAAACAGTAGTAATAAATGTAAAGCAGTAGTAATAAATGTAAACCGTATTAATAAATGTAAACAGTGAATGTAAACAGTAGTATGACTATAGGCAGTAATGTAATACAAACATTAGTGCAAATATGCGAAGTAGTGCAAACTGAATGAAAGGAAGAACAAAGGCTGTTTTCCAAGCATCCAGAATGGAGTTTTGGCTTATGGAAAGGTTAAAGATGTGGGTCACAGGGACTGTGATGATATAAGCAGCCAGCCTTAAGAAATAAGGTGGAAGTTCATCTGGACCTGCAGATTTTTTTGGATCAAGACCTTTTAACAGTTTATTTACCTCACTGACTGAGAACAGAGAAAAAGAGAAGGTGTGATTAACTAAGGATTGACTTGTAGGAGGGTTTTGATTTGTAGAATTTTGGTTATTAGATGAAGTGGCTGATTTTCCATTTGTAACTGTATCAAATAATGAACTAGTTCAGGATCTCGTGCTTATTTGACACAGGAACAGAATCAACGAGAAGTTGTGATGGGAGGTCAAATGATTGGGGGATGCCTGAGAGAGATTTGATGGTTTTCCAGAAATTTTTTGGGTCGTTTAGATCAGTGTTTTTCAAGCTTTTTTGAGCCAAGGCACAGTGTTTTCATTGAAAAAAATCCTGAGGCACACCACCAACCAAAATTGTAAACATAGATACACTGTATCCGCCTATATTAAATATATAGTCATTCTTATCAAAGCGTCTTGAATAGGAATGAAATAAACACAAAAATTTATTTTATCATATTTTATATTTCTTATTTCAAATTGCACTTAACATGTCTTCAAAAATACACCCGAACAGTACCACAACAATGTGGTCTTAAATTTAAAGAGGTTGTAGAAAGGGGGGGGGGCTTTTTTGATAATTTCCAAGGCACACCTGACGATCACTAGCGGCACACTAGTGTGCCTAGGCACAGTGGTTGAAAAACACTGGTTTAGATTTTTGGAGGTCCGAGATAAGAAATAGTTACGTTTTGCAGCTTTGATGACAGTTGTGCATTTATTCCTCAGCTGCCGAAAAGTTAACCAATCAGTGTCTGAGCCTGATTTTCTTGCTGCAACCCAAAGATAGTCTCTCCTGTGCAGGAGGTCAGCTAGTTCAGGAGTAAACCAGGGGCTGTCACGTCCCTTTATTCTGAACTGGCGGAAAGGAGTGTGTTTGTTCACAAAATAAATGAAACTATTTTGAAAATAGTTCCAAGTGGTGTTCACGTCGTTGGTTAATAGAATATGTTGCCAATCAAAGCGGGATAGATTCCAAAGTAATGACTGTTCACAAAAACGTTTCAAATCCCTTTATTGAGGAGGAGGAACACCTGGAGAGCTGGTGCAAAGAGAATAATCTTCACATGAATGTGAAGAAGACAAAGGAGATGATTGTGGACTTCAGAAGGAACAAACACACCCACACCCCACTGAACATAAGTGGATCTGCGGTGGAAGTGGTCTCCAGCTACAAATACTTGGGTGTACACATGAATGATAACCTCAGCTGGAGCAACAACACCACCAGCCTGATCAAGAAAGGTCATCAGAGACTCTACTTCCTCAGACGGCTGAGACGTGCTGGTCTGAGCAGCCCAGTTCTCACCTCCTTCTACAGGTGTGCAGTGGAGAGCGTCCTGTGCTCCAGCATCAACGTGTGGCATGGAGGCTGCACAGTTGAAGAGAGGAAAGCTCTACAGAGAGTGGTGAAGGCTGCACAGAAGTCTGTTGGAGTCAGTCTCCCCACCATCACAGACATTTACACCTCCAGATGCAGGAAAAGAGCCACCTGCATCATGAAAGACCTCACTCACCCAGCACACTCACTCTTTGCCCCACTCCCCTCAGGACGGAGGTTGAGGAGCATCAAATGTAGAACCACTAGACTGAGGAACAGCTTCTACCCTGAGGCTGTTAGACTCATGAATAAATAAAAATAAAATAAAAAATAAACACTGCAAAATATCACATTGTGCTGATGCTGATCTGTTTTCTTGTTGCTGTGTTCATCTGTGACCATCTGCTCATACAAACTCATGTTCGTGCTGCTGTT
Organism: Garcialebias charrua; assembly: GCA_038048925.1. Taxonomy (NCBI): domain Eukaryota; kingdom Metazoa; phylum Chordata; class Actinopteri; order Cyprinodontiformes; family Rivulidae; genus Garcialebias; species Garcialebias charrua. The sequence continues at coordinate 20,633 of JBBPBX010021953.1, forward strand.
TATTCCCACTATATTAAGCTTAGTGTATTACTAGTTGATGTTTTTCTTAGTTAATTCTAGATGTTATTACTGTTTTTCTCTTGCATTTGTTGTTGGATGTAACTGGGACCCCGTGTACATAATCTCGTTTTCATCACATGTACCACATGCGGTGCAAATGACAATAAAGACTCTCTGACTCTGACTCTGAATTATTCTGGGCTTAAAAGGTGGAAGTTTAATAGTTCTAAGAGCCGCTATTACACAATGATCACTCAAAATGTCAGCAAATACACCTGTATCAGGGAATTTGTGAGGTGTATTTGTTAGAAACAGGTCCAGGATGGAAGATTTTTCAGGACAGTTTTTGTTTGGTCTAGTGGGAGAGTCAATAAGTTGGGTTAGATTGAGTGATAGGCAACATTCCTTGAATTTATCACAAAGGGGGGGTCGACATCCCAGTCAATGTTGAAATCTCCTGCCAAAAAAATCTCTTTTGAATTTTAAATTTCCTAGGAATTCTGTCAGGGAGGACACAGCCTCAGGTGTTGCGGAGGGGGGACTATAACAACCCACTACAGATAAGATCTGGCCTCCATTCAAAGTAATGTATTATTATTCTTGTTTTTCTTTTACATTTTATTGTTGGATGTAACAGGGAACATGTGTACATAATTTCGTTCCACCACATGTACCACATGGGGTGCGAGTGACAAATAAAGAAACTCTGACTCTGACTAAACTTAGTTATGCCAATCATTTTATCATGCTTCTTTCTTTGACGGAACAATGCTTCTCTTAATCTCCTATTATTTTCTCAACAATGGGGCTATTCAGCTAAATTGCTCAGGGGGCCACAGTTACTGAAAGCCAAGAGCCCAGGAGCTGGATATCCAGCAGTTATTGTCATTAAGTAAGTTTGTTTTATGGTTTGAAATTTAGTTTTATTTAAAAATGAACCCATTGGTGGGCCGAACTGAGCCTGATTTGGCCCCATTTCAATAACCCTGCTCTATAACAACGGATGACCATAGTAACTCTTAATCTATTGTATTGATGTTTGGGGGAATGCGTGTAAAACAATCACAAAGCCTATTTTTGTATTACAGAAAAGAGCTGTAAGAATTATCACTAGAAAACATTACCGTCATCCATCAAGTACATTATTTTATCAACTGAAGTTATTGAAGTTCCATGATTTGGTAGACTATAATATTTTATCAGTTATGTATAGGGCTCAAAATAATGCATTACCTTTAAATATCCAAATGCATTTTGTTAAAAGACAAAGTTGTTATAATCTTAAGGGGACAGAGATGTTTGTAAAACCACAATTCAGAACTAGTTTGAAGGGACGTTCTACCTCAATCCAGGGAATTAGATTATGGAATGGCTTGGAGAATGTAGTTAAAAATGCCAAGTCAATGTTTACATTTAAGAAAATGATCAAAACGAATGTGTTAAAAAAAAATGAAATAGCGTAATGTGTATTGTATTAGTTAGAAAATTAGAAAGAGTTAGTCATTTTGTACTGTTGGTTGAAGATTATTATTGTTTAATCTGATTGTTGGAAAAAAGGGGCAGATATAATAAGATTTATTCTTCTTTCTGCTACCTTTCATTTTTTTATATTTTGTACATTATCATTTATGGGATTGTCTTGTATTGTTTCTTTTGTAAAAAAAATGAACAAATTTAATAAACATAAACAAACATAAACTCGAGCATACCTCCCCCCACCACCCACTTCCACCCCCTCACACACACAAACTCATATACCTGTATTATTAAAAAGGAAACACGATAAGTGAATAATCCTGAGTCAGTTTGTTTGTAATTTGTGTTCATGCCTATACTTGGAATAAAATTTAAAAGCATGCTTTCAGTTCCCTGCTTGTTCACAGACACCCCCACAAAATGTCAGCAGCATGCTGCTAACAGAACATTCAGCTATTTCTCAATACTGGGCCATGGACCCATTTCACACCAACACTAAACACAACACTTGGTGTTGCATGTCTAGGCACTGTCCGAAGGCTTCTAATGATTGGCAGCTCTCTGACTTTTTAGTTTACCGTATTTTCCGGTGTATAGGTCGCACCTTTTTATGGTTTTTTCAAGGCCTGCGACCTATACACCGGTGCGACCTATATATGGCTTGTTATCACTTTCGGTGAAACAAATTTTTAAATCCAGCTCATTTCACAATTACGTTCATTTATTAAGGAAAAGTTCAGCTCAGACACATATTTGCTATAATTTTTATCAAACAAATAATTGTTTTTAAGTGTTAATCTTCTTAAAAGCCTTGCTGTGTGCTCCTGTGGCAGACATTTGCAGCAGAGCTAAACGTAGGTGCGACCTATACACCGGTGCAACCTATCTAGGGATTTTTCCAATCTATTGGTGATAATTGGGCAATGCGACCTATACACAGGTGCGACCTATACACCAGAAAATACTGTACTCTCACTAAAAGCACTCGGACGTCAAAGTGCACAGGTCTTTGTTTGGTGACTGTTGTGTGAATAAAAGCATTAAGGACGTCAGCAGTGTATTCGGTTCTTTCCACTTCTGTTTATTAGTCAGTCCAGTCCCAAAAGAAACAGAAAAAAAACAGAAGTATGGGGAAGTTTATAGCCCTGTCTATGTGTTTTGTGTGTTTATATGTATTAGTCACTACTTGACCAGTTGGTCTTGACTACACACAGCTCAGCATTAAAGCATGAATGAAAAACTCCGCATCCACGTGCGGTTGATCTGATCAGAACTGATGCGTCAGTACCTGCTTGAGTGAATGATGGGAAAAGTGCTGATAGTGTGATACAATAACTGATGTTGTGAGTCACAGCTGAAGGGAAATAAATCTTTTGAACCACTCACTCATTACAACTTGATATTTTAATCACTTGGTAGTGAACTGAAACTTTATTTAAACGTAACAATCTTCAATTTTAGAACTGCTAACAAAATAAAATGCTCGTTTGTAGAATTTTTCATTCCTGGTTTTATTTTAAACTGGAACATTCAATGTGGTTTTATACACATGGGGAATAATAATAACAATAATTTGTGGGATTTACGCTTGATTTCAGATAAATAAAAAAAGTTCATACATAGAAAATTGAGAAATACAAAAGGAGAACGTTACAATGAGATCCAATGATCTGATGCTCAACTTAACAGCAGCTCTGAGCAAGTATCTATTGTCTAAGGAAAGAATATGAACAATTAGAAAACCCATAGTCTAAATTACATTTTAAATACACAACTTTTTAACAAACTTAGCAATTACTGCTTTGTTAAAACTTGATTGTGGCAGTAACGCACAACATGACAAACATTGTTAAACGACAAGAAGAAATAGCAAAACTCAATTTTCTAGCTCTTCTTTAGATGCACATGATCACATAATTCTGTTTTTAATGGGAATCATTCCCAAAGAGATTTACTTTGGCAATGCACTCAAGGCTAATGCTATGGTAGTGAATAATGAAATTCAAATATTGGAATAATCAGGTGGAAATCCAACCGATTCATTAAAAAAAACTGACATTATACATTTGTAAACTAAAAACTAAAGCCCGAGATACACTCATGCGTCCTCAGGTACGCCACCATACGCGCACATTTTGTGCGCATGTGTTTTGCTGATATGCTTCAGCATATGTCAGAAACTATCAGCTTTCAAACGCTCGCGTTGCTGCACACGGAAGGGACTCAACTGAGCTCGCTGATTGGTTACTTGCTGACACGCCTACTGAAATGATTGACAGCCAGCTCATGTAGCGCCTTGAAGACCGCGGCGGTGTTCATGCGGTGTTTCTACTATATATGTTGTAAAAAGTTCTCTCAGAAATAAAAATAATAACAGGGAGTGCTTTTCCTGCAGCACACAGCCCACCAGGGATATTTAAAACATCGCCGCACCCAGGTAGGACCTGAATTCATTCATTTCAATCATCGAGTGAACGGAGGAAGAAGCGGTTACTTGACTTTAGGCAAAAAAACAAAAGAAAAGGCCCGATCAGCGATAAAGAAGGGGAATTTATTTAATTTGTGTAACATACAAAACAGTCCGGCGCCGGGGAAGTTTATGTTCAGACACCGCGCATCGCGTATGCGTAGTAAAAAAATACTTTTGCGCGTACGTGCCCTGAGGGGCTACGCGGGGCTACGCTTTTGCCACAGCGTACGTACGCTGCGTATAGGCGTATCGTGAGGACGCATGAGTGTATCTCGGGCTTTACTTTTAATGTTTTAGCATGTTGTGTCTGTGAAGGTCTTTGTACAGTGCTCTGACGCATTTATTGAGAAATGGCACATTATAAATAAATCCTTACATACTGTTTCTTTTTATACTTTATATTTTTGTTATTTCTGGGTGTAATTGTGACCTTAAGTACACAATTTCGTTCCACCTCATGTAACACATGTGATGCGAATGACAATAAAGAACGCCCCTCATAAAGATTCTTGAACTTGAGCTTGAAAACACTGGTAGGGCAGACGCAATAGAAATAAAGTTAATTTAAAAAAGAATCACACAGCATTGAAGAACCCTATGATATTTGAGCTTGCCATATCAACTGGTACTGGTCTCGTCACAACACCTCACGTACTGTAATCCTACACTGCTTCTCAACGACTGGCATCAAATGGACTAGGAGTTGTCAGTCTTATGTATCGCACCAATAACCTCGAAGCAACGTTAGCTGCATCTGAAGTGCTGCTGTATCTGGGATGAACTGATAATGAGTTGCATCGTTCCATGTTTTGCCTCACCAAGATGGGGCCCAGAGAAAAGGACCAGTTCTACCAATGCTCTGGAAAGACACATCCACAGGGTGACTTCAGTTCAACTCTGAAAGTGACTAAGAGGACCCCTGACAGCATAGCACTATATCTAGAATGTCTTAGCCCTACCAAGACAACAATCTACCACAGTCTTTTCAATGAGACAACATCTGTGCACACATGGCACTTGTGTCTACTGACTACCGCATCATATAAATATGCGTTATGCAATTTCTTGACAAAGAAAAGCAGAAAAGCATTTAAAAGTACTGGAAATGGCAATACTTATGTACATGTACCGGTATATATTTATATGACATTTATTTTGGGGTTCAGCATGAGACACAACACAATTTTCTATGACTGGCATGAATTCGTACTTTAAGTTGGTATACAGTAGTCTCGCTACTTCGCGATTCGTTTATCGCGGACTTACTCTATCGCAGTTTTTCAAAATAAGATTGGAAATGACACACAACTGGCTGATGGATGGATGAGCCGCACGACAGGCATGGCATTTTTATTTAAAATACATTATTTTAAATTATTTTGCATCTACTGCACAGCCCATACAGCTGCAGGATAAACTTCCTGCTGCAGCTGATCAGCTGTTCTCCATGCATGATCAGCTGTTAACATGCAGAGCGGAGAAGTGGGCGTGGCCAAGAGCGCTTGCAGGTGGCAAAGAGCAGAGGAGGCAGAGAACTGAAATCATGACATTCTGTGCTCTTTTAGAGCACATAATGAATACACAGAAATACACAGAATATCTTTTAAAGCGTTTAGAGTTTAGAAACATTTTTGAGAATATTGCAAGAGTGTGGCAGGGGCTTAAAATCACACACACACACACACACACACAGGTTTGACACACGCACACACACACACACACACATATATATACTATATACATAATAATATATATATATATATAATAATAATAATAATAATAATAATAATAATAATTAATTCAATTTATAACGCACTTTTCATTACTGAAAATCTCAAAGTGCTACACATATATTGAATGCTACACACATTCATAAACCGGTGGCGGCAGACTACCATGCAAGGTGCTTTCCAGTCCTACCGGGAGCAACTCAGGGTTAAGTGTCTTGCCCAAGGACACAACGACACATGGTGCGGGTCCCGGGAGTCGAACCGCCAACTTTCCGATCGGGAGACGACTGCCATTACCACTACACCACGGCCGCCCCGTATATATATATATATATATATATATATATATATATATATATATATATATATATATATATATATATATATATATATATATATATATATATATATATATATATATATATATATATATATATATATATATAATATATATATATATATATATATATATATATATATATATATATATATATATATATATATATATATATATATATATATATATATATATATATATATATATATATATATATATATATATATATATATATATATATATATATATATATATATATATATATATATATATATATATATATATATATATATATATATATATATATATATATATATATATATATATATATATATATATATATATATATATATATATATATATATATATATATATATATATATATATATATATATATATATATATATATATATATATATATATATATATATATATATATATATATATATATATATATATATATACACAGAGTATATATGAAATAAAAATAAACTACTACGGTATTACTTGTACTAATATTCCTACTTCACGGTTTTCCACTTATCCCGGGGCTTCAGGGTACAGATCCCCAACGATAAATTAGGGACTACTTTATTCTAAATAATGTTAAGGTGCATTGCAGATTGATGTAGACATACTTATTAGTCTACTGTTTTGGATTCTGTGCGTTTGTTTCTTTCTCCGGAAGGCATTTAATGATAGATCATAATTAAGAATTTATTTTGTCCAGCTGATAGAATAAACATTTCTAATTGTTCACCACCCAGCAACACTAACATAAAACCATGACCTATTTTTGTTTTTACCCAGAATCATCCGACCCGTGTTTCGAAAATCTTTTATCTTTTGCTGATACTTTCATCAAACACACATGCATTACATAACTTATTGTAAGAATGTAGCCATAGTGAGCTGGTTTTAATCATGTTTAGCTGCCACGGCATGCAAAGTGGCTCGCTGACAGTGAAAGGGCTCACTCAGCACTCAGACCACACACATGTTTGGACACATACACAGCAATCTTACTTCCCCTGTTCAGGCCACGGGCTCGCTTAGCTTCCTGCATGTCTGACAAAGTGAGAGAAAAACATTCACTTTCAACACTTTCACTTCATCTTCCTGCAAACTCTTGCATGCCAGAGCACAAAGGAGACTGAGAAATAAACTAATTCACAAGATGCAACTAACTGACTCATGTTTGGCTCATAATTACAAACAGAGCAACTAGCTGGGAGTTAATTATTTTCATTCAAACAGAGCTTTAATGGTGGAACTGCAAAGGTATAATAACTGGAAGCACAACCTCAAGATTTTACTACCGGTAGTCCTCTTTAGAATTATGTACCTAAATTTAAATTGGAGGTAAAAGTCATTCATACAAAATCTACAGATTTAAACTAAGTTTTTTGTAAATTGTAACCTGCCAATCTGACCAAAAATTCTTAGGGGGATGCTGGAAAACAATATTTTAGTAACCAGTTTATGTTTGTGTGCAGGGCCCGGCCCAAGCCTCCATGGGGCCTTAAGCAAAATTTGGTTTGGGGCCCTCTATTTTTGCTAATAATGTGGATTACTGCAATCAACAGTCAGATGATCAGATCATTCACTGACCTAACATAAACCCATTGCAACTCTGACAGCTCTGGTTACATTATCCTATGTGTATTTTGGTACTAAAAGTATCTAAAGGAAAAAAAATACAGTATACAATGTATTTTACTGCAAAAATGTCATCTGGTTTATTAACTTTGGTTCCAAAGAACTGCAACAGTAATGTTCAAAATAATTTGGAGCACAAGATCAACAACAAACAACAGATAAAATAACTTGGATGCATAAAAATTAATTAAATTGCGCAAAAATAGACAAAAGAAAATACAAATATCAAGGAAATACTTAAATAATGAAAATGAGCAATGAAACCACATAAAATGGTTTAAACAAAGACATTTAAAGTTGAATAATTAGTTTTTAAAATATGTAAATGCATGTAACAATTTGCAAAAGCTGAACTTAAAAGATTAAATAGAATCACATGGAAATCTTTACAAAAAAAATTTCTGTTTCACTTAGGGGGCCCCCTAGTGGCCCCGGGGCCCTAAGCAGCCGCTTAGTTTGCTTATGCCTTGGGCCGGCCCTGTTTGTGTGTCTATTGTTAGCCAAAATGATCAGTAACCTTAGATTTTATAGATACATGAATTGTGGTGAACATTTTGTGTTGGGTTATCTGAAATGGAAGTGGGAGGTCTCATCGTAGAGCAGGAGGTGTCCAGTCCTTGAGGACCACTATCCTGCATGTTTTACTTGTTTCCCTGCTTCAACACACCTGATTCAATGGTTAAATTGGCCAAGACGGTGTAGAGGCAGGGCAGCCGGCCTGGGACCCGAAAGTCCCAGGTTCGATCCCCGGTCACTTTGGTGTCTCTGGGTAGCACACATCATCCCCCAAGAATGCATCCCCCGGGCACCCTCAATAGCTGCCCACTGCACCACCTGGTGGTGGATGGGTTAAATGCAGAAACTAATTTCGCAATAGTATGGAAACATACAGTGATGGCATTGTGTGACATTATTATTATTATTAAATTACCGCTTCATGTTCTCAGCATACTGTTAATCACCTATTGATTCAAATCAGTCATGCTGGAGCAGCGAAAAGTCTAAAACATTCAGGATAGTGGCCGTCAAGGACAAAGATCGGACACCCGTTGTTGAGTTATGATGTTTTCTGTCATTTAACTGAGACAGTTTAGACTATTCCCATCTGAAAGCATCATGACATGGGTTTAGCATGGCACCAGGGAAATTAGTGTGTGTGCACATTAGTACATTTCCATTTTGATAGCTTGGCATTTGATAGATAACCTGATTCTAGCCAAGTGACCTCGTGAGTCCAACTTGGGGAAACAAAGGAGTCCCCCGTTGATAAAACTCTTAAATAAAAGGCCCATAATTATTTTGTGAATTGTCGGTCATCTACAAAAATGTGCTATTTTCACTTCAACCCAGCTTTCACTGAACCTTTTCCAAAACAGTTTTTCTTTTTTTTTTTTTTAAACTGACGTGTCAAACTAATATTTCTCATTGTGTTCTTTGTGATGCTTCTTATATTCAAAACAATGCAATGATAAATTAATTAGGTACACATTTGGAGTATGACTGTACTACGCAGGGTGTCTGGACTCTCCCTTAGAGATAGGGTGAGAAGCTCAGTCATCCGGGAGGGACTCGGAGTAGAGCCGCTGCTTCTCCACATCGAGAGGAGCCAGTTGAGGTGGCTCGGGCATCTGGTTAGGATGCCTCCTGGACGCCTCCCTGGTGAGGTGTTCCGGGCATGTCCCACCGGGAGGAGACCCAGAGGAAGACCCAGGACGCGCTGGAGGGACTATGTTTCTCGGCTGGCCTGGGAACGCCTTGGGATTCCCCCAGAGGAGCTGCTCCAAGTGGCTGGGGAGAGGGAAGTCTGGGCCTCCCTACTTAGGCTGCTACCCCCGCGACCCGACCCCGGATAAGCGGAAGAAGATGGATGGATGGACTGTACTACATGTGGGCAGCACGGTGGCGCAACTGGTAGAGCGGCTGCCTCTCAGCGAGCAGGTCCCTGGTTCCAATCCCGGTCCGGGGGCCTTTCTGAGTGGAGTTTGCATGTTCTCTCCGTGCATGCGTGGGTTTTCTCTGGGTACTCGTGTTTCCTCCCACAGACCAAAACACATGCATGTTAGACTGATTGGAAACTCTAAATTGTCCCTACGTGTAAGTGAGAGAGTGAATGGTTGTTTGTCTCTATGTGGCCCTGTGATGGACTTGCGACTCGTCTAGGGTGTCCCCTGCCCCTCGCACAGTGATTGCTGGACTTGGGCACCGGCGAGCCCCGTGACCCAAAATGGAGGAAGCGGGTAAAAGATAATGAATGGATGAATGGATGGATGGATGAATTAATGACAGCCCCTCACCATTTGGTTCTTCAGTGTCCACCCAGGTAATGGCTATGTCTTGACTTGTGATGTTAATTTTTATTATTTTTTTTATATCTCAGTGACAGAAATGAGGGGCAGTGGTGGTGCAAAGGTTAGAGAAGGCAAGCCTGTGATTGGAAGGTTGCCGGTTCAACTCCACAAACCAACAACAAAGAAACAAGAAAATGTGGGTGGGAAAGGTGAAACACCCACACCTGCCTCTACTCTCATTTGCCCCACCCTGAGCCCTTGAGCTAGAGCTGGCATTTCTAACTCAAACCCGAAACCCGGCCCGGACCGGACCGACCTGGATTATGGCCGGGCCATTATGTGATTAAAGGGCGGGCCAGGCCGGTCTCGGGCTTTTAATTAGGTCAGGAACAGCCGTGATCCAATTATATGATAACAAGGTCTGCCATACTTTCACCAGGCGCACACGGCCATTTCACCACGAGCTGACCGGCCTTGAAAGAGGTAAAAAGTTCAGTCAAGCTTTGGATGGGACTGTACTGCCAGGCAGCGATCCATCGCCCAAATGGACGTTCATTCAGCCGCTCCACTCAGCGGACGCTCGCGGCCGACAACACAAACAGGTGAGATCCCAAAGCAGACACGTTGTCAGAGCAGTCCGCGTGTCTCAGTAATTCACAAGAACACAGGCAGAAACGGGTTTTAAATGTTTGTTTTACAGCCATGAAAGGACAAACACACCTCAGCTACAAATCTTATGCCACTTTTATTCAGCTGCGCGTCCCCAACTGTTAACAACTAATTAAAAATGTCAGTTTTTTTCCGAGTTCGGACCTGTAATTACTGTTAATTCGTCTGATCGGGTGAGGTTCGGAAATTATGACTGTGGGCTGGGACCGGGTCAGATCAGATTTTTTGGGCCCGAATGCAACTCTATGTTGAGCAAGGCCCTTAACCAACACCATCTGCTCCCCCGAGCACCCTGGATAGCAGCTCCCTGCTCCACACAGAGGGCTGTGGTAGCTTGCTGATCTGTGGTTGTGTCAGGACGGGTGCCAGGCATAAAAACAATCACCATGTCTTATTGCGAGTTAGTTTGCTGTGGCGACCCCTGAAGAAAGGAGCAGCTGAACAAAGGAAAAAAAAAATCTCAATGACAGAAATGTTTCATTCCACCCAAAAAAGTTTTTACAACAAAGACTTGAGGAAAGTTTTCATAGCTGTTGTGAAAAAACAAATCAAAACAAAAACATTGTGCAAATTAAGCTTGATTTTCTAGCATGGCATGTGAACGCGAGTGTGCTTTTGAATTTAATATGAACGTGTCTAAGCGCTTTCTTTTTTCTTTTCTTTTTTGTAAAAAGGGCAACGGTTTTCTTTAAGATGTTTTTTTTATTTGTCAAAATCATTCACAGTTTTTGTTGACCACAATTTGCTAGAAACAGCTGTTAAATTTGACATAAACACAGATTTAACGCTTCACACACCAAGTCAATGTTGGCCTTAAAGAACTGCAAAGTGCTCTAAAAGATTCAAAATACATTATGCTCTCAAATAAGAGATGTTGTTGCAATGACAAGCTGCAATGACAAGCTGCACTGTAAAACATCTAATAAGAAAAGATGAGGAAGTTCTTCGAAAGATTTCTGCAAATTCTCCCATTAAACTGATCAAAGCTGCAGACAAGTGAGGGGAAGTGTTCAACAAAACGTGACGCAAAGAGTGAAAAGTGTTGGGTTGCAGTTATATGTGGCTACAGGTTGCCTAAGATTCTGTTGAAAGTGAATGAAGACACAGCAAACAGTGGAAAAACAAAACAAAACAAAAGAAATACGAAGGTTTTGACACACATACAGAAACAACTGGCTCCTTCACTACTTCCTGCTCTGGGGTCTAAAGGAAGCGGTCAGTTTTTGCGTGAGAAGAAAAGGGAACTATTTTCAGTGACGTTATTCTCACGCAGACAAACTGAAATAACCAGAGTTGTATTTTTTTCTTCTTCGACTCTCTCACATTCTCCGTCCTTTCCCAACCGCATAAAAGCAGAAACTTTATTCTAAAGAAGGTTTAGTGACTCAAAGTCTGGATGGTTTGCACTGTGTCCAGCTTCATCGCTGTTCACACGAACGTACTTGTTTATTTCTCTATCTTTCTGCAATTTTATTGCAAAGCATCCAACCAGATAGGTACGGTGAAATGGGCTCATACACCGATGAGACATTCATAGGAGGCAATGAGGTGCAGTGTCTTGCCCAGGGACATTTCGGCATGTGACTGCTGGTGGATTTGAACCCCCAACTATTGCAGTGAAGGATGACTGCTCTAACCACTCACAGCTGCCTCGGTCAGAGCCCCAACCATCTAATGACAGTCATAAATAGCAATAGAAATAATTATCTTTTAACAGCTACCTCATCAGAGCTGCTTATGCTCTGCCAACTGCTGAAAGAAACGTCAGATTAATGTTAATCTGTAGTCTACGAGTCGCTGATAAAGTTAACGGGATAGAATTACCATTTCGCTTGATTGCTAATTAAACTAAATGGTGAAGCTAATCTTTAGATGATGAGTCACTGGGGCAGCTTATGCTGTGCTAATTGCTAACTGAGTTAAACTCACGCTAATCCTGACTGAGGAGAGCAGCAAGTCTTGTTAAGATGCTTCCCAGAAATGTTTAATCTGTTAGAAGTGCATTACAAATCTGTGCGTGTGTGTGTGTGTGTGTGTGTGTGTTTGTCAAAGACAATTGTGAAATAAGCAATCCAGATTAAAGAAATTTGCTCACTCATCATAAATGATAATCGCTTTTAAAGTTCTCGTCAGTTCAAATTGTAAATAAAAGTCCTGCCATGAACATTTGTTTTCACACCTCACTTAAAATTTAAAACATTTGTTCAAATAGTTTTTTTGTACTTACTCTAAATATACTAAATGAAAATTGGAAATGTAGACTTACAACATTAGACTTTTTAACAAGCTAAAGGACTCCTTAAATGTGACCTTTTTGCTGATGATACCACATTTTTTTGTTTGGGTAAAGATATGGAACAGATGTTGGGAGTTGATACACACAGAATTTGTCAAAATACAAACTTGGTTCAAACTTAATAAATTATCATTAAACCTAGATAATAACTAATTACATGATATTCAGTAATAAAAAGAAAACTGTTGATGTTCCATTTAAAATTGAGGGTGTTGAGATTTGTAGAGTGAGTGAGGTGAAGTTTTTGGGTGTTATCATTGATGACAAACTGACATGGAAACATCACATAAATTCTGTAAGAATAAAAATATATAAATCTATTGCAGTACTGTACAAAGTCAAAGACATATTGAATAATAAAGCTCTGTATTTGTTGTATAACACAATCATTGTTCCACACTTAATTTATTGTATTGATGTTTGGGGAAAAGCGTGTAAAACAATTACAAAGCCTATTTTTGTTTACAGAAAAGAGCTGTAAGAATTATCACTAGAAAACATTACTGTCATCCATCAAGTACATTATTTTATCAACTGAAGTTATTGAAGTTCCATGATTTGGTAGATTATAATATTTTATCAGTTATGTATAGGGCTCAGAATAACACACTACCTTTAAATATCCAAATGCATTTTGTAAAAAGACAAAGTTGTTATAATCTCAAGGGAACAGAGATATTTGTAAAACCACAATTCAGAACCAGTTTAAAGGGACGGTCTACCTCAATCCAGGGAATTTGGATTATGGAATGGTTTGGAGAATGATGTAAAAAAAATGACAAGTCAATGTTTACATTCAAGAAAATAATCAAAACCAAATTGTTAGTAAAATATATATGGAGTAATTCAATGTGTAATGTGTTAAAATTAGAAAGTTATTCATTTTGTTCTGTTACTTACAGGTGTGCAGTGGAGAGCATCCTGTGCTCCAGCATCAACGTGTGGCATGGAGGCTGCACAGTTGAAGAGAGGAAAGCTCTGCAGAGAGTGGTGAAGGCTGCACAGAAGTCTGTTGGAGTCAGTCTCCCCACCATCACAGACATTTACACCTCCAGATGCAGGAAAAGAGCCACCTGCATCATGAAAGACCTCACTCATCCAGCACACTCACTCTTTGCCCCACTCCCCTCAGGACGGAGGTTGAGGAGCATCAAGTGTAGAACCACTAGACTGAGGAACAGCTTCTACCCTGAGGCTGTTAGACTCATGAATAAATAAAAATAAAATAAAAAATAAACACTGCAAAATATCACATCATACTGATGCTGATCTGTTTTCTTGTTGCTGTGTTCATCTGTGTTCATCTGTGACCATCTGCTCATACAAACTCATGTTCGTGCTGCTGTTTATTCCCACTATATTAGGCTTAGTGTATTACTAGTTGATGTTTTTCTTAGTTAATTCTAGATGTTATTACTGTTTTTCTCTTTCATTTGTTGTTGGATGTAACTGGGACCTCGTGTACATAATCTCGTTTTCATCACATGTACCACATGCGGTGCAAATGACAATAAAGACTCTCTGACTCTGACTCTGACTCTGACTTACTTGTAGATGATTATTGTTTGAACTGATTGTTTGAAAGAAGGAGCAAATATACCTGTAATAAGATTTTTTTCTTCCTTCTGCTGCCTTTCATTTTATATTTTGTTTTCATATCATATATGGATTTGTATTGTATTTTATTTAAAAATGAATAAATAAAATTTAAAAATCCTTGTTATTTTTTTATTTTGTTTGTTATCAATTCCTTCAAAAACAATTTGCTTCTGAAAGTATATTCAGTATGGCTTTCCCAGGTTCTCGGTTCAACCTTGGCAAAGTAAGAAACTGCCCATCAAAAAATAAATAAAAATAAAATCTCAGACAAACAAGTTACATGCATCATTGTTAGTTTTTTTCTGATTATAAAATGTGTTCTGTTTGAAAACGCTTGTGCTGTCAGAATTTGATGACGTCACCTGGAAAGAGTTTACATCATGTCGCCCCTCACAATGAGGATTAGCTGATTAGGTCTGTGCAGCATACATTAAACCACTTTTCAGTTTCACAGCTCCGCTTTTCCAGCTTTAAAGCTGCAATAACAATCTAAACTTTAAATTGTGTCAGCGAGTTTGCCGTATGCATATTTAAAAAATAATAATAATTCAAAAGCAAAGTTTTTCATCGTAACAGAAATAGGTTTTTAGTTAACTGATATTAACAAGTTATGGTGAGACTTATAAAAACATGCTTGCGTTTTACAAATATGTATTCGTTTGTGCTTCTCTGTCGGCACGAGAAAAAACTGCATTTCTAAAATGATAATTTTCCTTGTGAACGCAGCACTGTTCCTAAACATGTTCTCATTCACACCAAAAACACATAAAACCACCCGGACACTGTAGTAACTATGCCAGGCCCGGAGTGCAGTAATGCTGCTGCAAAAATACCGTATTTTCCACTGTACACAGTGCACCGCCCGAAAAGTCACATCAGTCCAAGTATATCTAATAAAGTGTAAAAATCCATAAATACATCGCTTGGCCGTATGCATTGCATCTAGTATTTGTCATCGCTAACGTGTCGCTTTTGTTACGCGTCAGCACTGACAACCCGGAAATGTGGGCCGAACCCAGAAACGTGGCCCGGTGTTGTGCCAAAAATTGATTGGCTGCCAAATGGCGGCTGCGGGAGCGTGCACGGTAGGACTTTAACAAGATTTACACTTAAAAACAATTATTTGTTTGCTCAAAATTATAGCAACGATGTGTCTCAGTTGAACTTTTCCTTAATAAAAAGGACTTTACGGTCAAATCAGCTGCATTTCAAAAGTATTCGCTGCCTCTGTGCTCCGGGAGTGCACATACAAGGAGGAAATCATGAAGGAGGAATGCTGTGCGTTTCTTTGAAATTTAACAAGATAAGCACCTAAAACAATTATTTATTTGTTCGACATTATAGCAAAGGTGTGTCTCAGTTGAACTTTTACTTCATAAATGCACTTTAATGGTCAAATTTGCTGCATTTCGCCAGGGCAGCGCAGCAAAAAAAGCTGATTTGATGGTTGCTCCAAGCAAGCCGGACAAAAGGTGGCAGGTTATGGCAAGCCGACTATGTCAATAATAGCCACTTTTGCCTATTACATGACACAAATGGTAAATGGAGCTTATTTATATAGCACTTTCCAGCCCCCTATGAGGGGCCCCAAAGCGCTTTACAATACCAACCATCCACCCATTCATACACACATTCATACACCGGTAGCGGCAAACTGCCATGCAAGGCGCTTTCCAGTCCTACCGGGAGCAACTCAGGGTTAACTGTCTTGCTCAAGGACACAACGACACATGGTGTGGGGAACCGGGATTCGAACCGCCAACCTTCCGATCGGGGGACGACTGCCATTACCACTACGCCACGGCCGCACAACAGCATGCCATACCACTCGAGTGCCATCTAGCAGCTGAAAATGGTAGTGTTCAATATTTTCAGTCAGAATGAATGAAAACGGTCATATCTCAGCCAAAAAATTGTTTATAAATATGGGAACAAATTCATAAATAGGTCACTTCAAAATATAAATCGCAGGGCATGCAAATTATGCAAAATACCACGACTTATAGACCTAAAAATACAGTACTTGCATTTCCTACATTTATTGTACTTGATGATTTGTAAGATGGTTCTTCTTATAATTTCACTGTATTTCAGTAGAATGATAACAAAGCATGTTCTGATTTTAATTCTTAGCGTGGGCTAAGCACCAACAATGATCCATGTGAAGGTGGTTTGATTCCACACCAACTCGCACGCGTTCGTCTGTTTTGTAATCTCCGTTGCAGAGGAAAAGGAACTAACCTTTATGGCAAGCCCTTTTAACATTAAATCGGATTCACGGCACTTCAATTCCAGATATCTGAAATTGAATTATGACTAGTCATAATAGCTATTCAAGATATCTTGAATTACATTTTGACTAGTCAAAATTCGTATTTGAGATATCTCTAATTACATTCTGACTAGTCAAAATGACGTCAGATTTTCCATTGAGTTGAATGGAGGCTTCAATTTAAGATATCTTGAAATGAATTTTGACTAGTCGTAAATACAATTCTAGATATCTCTAAGTTAATTTTGACTAGTCATAATTTGCTTTCAAGATATCTCAAATTTAGTTTTGACTAGTCATAATTACAATTACAGATATCTTAAATTACATCATCATTTAAGATATCTTAAATGTATTTATGACTAGTCAAAATGTATTTATGACTAGTCAAAATGTAATTCAAGATATCTTAAATAGCTATTATGACTAGTCATAAATCAATTTCAGATATCTAGAACTGTACTTATGACTAGTCAAAATTCCTTTTAAGATATCTTTAAATGAATTCAAGATATCTTAAATATTTTATCATGTAGACGGCGTTTCTATTTAAGATATCTAGAATTCACATTATGACTAGTCAGAATGACGTACGAGATATCTTGAATTATAATTTTGACTAGTCACAATGACACAGTTTTACGCAGGCGGAAATAGGTCCGCTAAATCTTGTCAGGAGGACCCATGTCAGGTCTGTCCAACACAACGCCTGCTGTGTTTTTAACACGGTTTGTAGCAGCTCGTGCTCGACATGAATTAAAAACACGGATGATTTATTGTTTGCAACAAGAAGACTTTTTACAACAAGAAGACTTTTTAAAACCGACGTCTTTTTCACTACAACAGGAAGTAGCAGACACACAGCTTTCAAGGTAAGAAAAAACGAAGCTAGCTTAGCGAGCTAACCGTTAGCTCCTGCTGCAACATACAAACAGTGTAAAAAAGCCCAATTTAATGTGATAAATTATTTGGAATATTTGAGACAGATATGGTATAAAAATGTATATTGTATTTTTTATGAGGTTCCATTAGTGCCAAAAATATGTTTGTGTCCATGTAATGTTCAAATGCTTTCTTCTTAACAGAAATAAAGAAATATCACTAAAAGAGAACAAAGCTGCACTTTGCAGGTTTTGTTACTTTCCATCACTCTGTGTGTGTGTAGCGTGCTGTGTATACTCTATAAATGATGTGTTAAGTGAATCAATATATACAGTCTATTACTTGTTTAAAGCTAAATATGTTATAACAAGTATTAATATATATATGTGTGCTCAAAACAGTTCTGATCTGTTTTAGATCTCACTGGGTGTTGAAAAAGAAAAAGCTGATTTCTTAGATTATTTCTGTAGGTTTGCAGCTGATAAAGGAATTGTAACAACTTCTTTTTTTTTTTTAAGCTGCCAAATGTTCCTCCTGCACTGGCCTGAACTCGAGATTTACAAAGATGACACAGACCAAGAACAAAGGTACCGGTAAATAAATAAAATAAGAGTGGAACACATTCTTTTCTGTTATATCATAAATGGTGGTATCAAAAATGCAGGCTCAACCACTATCAGTTACCGGTACTGTAGTAGTATTTGCAAGTTACGTAAAAATCTTAACTCTCACAAATCTGTCCCACAGTGTCCTACCAAATTGCTCATTTACATTTATTTATTTCTAAGTTTATTTGACATATTTTTTATGTTGTAAGGGGATCCATCCTGAACCTGCAGCGAGGTGGTGGTACAAAAGCCCAGAACTGTGGGGAAAAGATGTCTGCACTTCACGCTTTACAGAGCGAACATAACCTGAGTTAATGTTTGTATGCCTGTTTCTTTTGTCAAAACTTATTGTGATTATGTCACTCGTGTGTTTGTAGGACCACGTCCAGATCCCGACATCCTGGCATCGGGAGAAAAACTACACCGGCTCGAGTCTCAAACATTTATCGCTCCTGTCCTAGATGGTCTGTCAACTTTGGAGCTGGTACCATCCAGATGTGGGCCTGTACAAAGATGACACAGACCAAGAACAAAGGTAAATAAATAAAATAAGAGTGGAACACATCCTTTTCTGTTATATCACTCATTCAACCTTTATTTCATCAGGTTAATCTCATTGAGCCTCGAGGACTCATTTACAAGAGCGACCTGCTACAAACTAAAGAATGATGACAACAGTAACAGTAGACATTTCCTTAAACAATCAACAATAGACAAACATAAAAGAGAAATACAGATTTTTTTTTACAAAATTAAAAACAAAATATTTAACAAAAACATTATAAAATGGATGTAGAAAATCAGTAGCAGTAATCAGTAACAGGAACACGTCTGCATTGGTTTTTGCCAGGATTCCAACAGATTTTAAAAGCCATTTAGAGAAGTGAAGGTCGAGAGCTTCAGATCTTTTTGTAAGATATTCCATGAAGCAGGAGCGGAGTAGGAGAAGGCCCTTTTTCCAAGTTCAGTCCTCACTGACGGAACACTGCAGGTAATCATGTCCTGAGAGCGCACGCTGTAGCTGCACTCACACAGAGACATGTAGGAGGAGATGTATGAGGGCAGCAGACCAAGAAGTGATTTAAAGATGAAAATGTACCAGTGGAAGAGTCTGTGTGAAGTTAATGATGTCCAGTTAACCAGTGAATACAGATCATAAATAAAGTTTTTTTTTTAACTCTCACAAATCAGTCCAACAGTGTCCTACCAAATTGTTCACCTGTCCCTTTATATTTATTTAAAAGTTTATTTGACATATTTTTATGTTGTAAGGGGATCCATCCTGAACCTGCCAGCAAGATGGTGGTGGTGGTGCGAAAGCCCAGAACTGTGGGGAAAAGATGTCTGCACTCCACGCTTTACAGAGCGTACACAGGTATAACCTCTGAGTTAATGTTTTTATGCCTGTTGCACCGTACGTTTCTTTTGTCAAAACTTATTGTGATTACCGGGTATGTCACTTGTGTGTTTGTAGGACCACGTCCAGATCCTGACATCCTGGCATCAGGAGGAAAACTACACCGGCTGGAGTCTCAAACACTTATTGCTCTTGTCGTAGATGGTCTGTCAACTTTGGAGCTGGTACCATCCAGATGTGGGCCTGTGCCACAGGGTGGACTGGTGTCTAACCAGTGCCCAACTGAGAAGTCCTGCGTAGCATCATTCTGCACCACATGGCTCCAGACTTCCCTGCTCTTCCTTCGACGTTGCATAGTCTTCCCAACATGTGTTTTGTGCCCACACTCAGTCAGTTTATGCATCTTCAGTCTCTGCAAGTGTCAGATGAAATACAGGCCAGAACCAGGGAGCAGTCCAGATGTTCTGCAGGGGTACAGCTTCGACAACCAAGGCTTACTGCCAGCTGTTTCTGTGTTGCTTGCAGAGGAGGAGTATGCTGCCACAGCACTGGCAGCTCAGATGGTCAGGGGGTACACTAAACAATAACTGTTGAACAGGTGGACGTTCAATAAACAATAACTGTTGGAACAGGTGGATGTTCAATAAACAATAACTGTTGAACAGGGTATGGCGTGATGAATTGATTGATGATTGGTTGATCAGATGAAGTCTAAACTGGACATGTTTTACTTCAACACCATAACGTGCCAATTTCTTTAAAATGAAATTGCATAATTTGGGAAAAATATCTATAATCCACTATAAGTTTATAGATATCAGTTATAAATTGTTAACTTAAAAAGTTAGTTTTTTTTCTTGTTTTTACTAGATTTGTTGTAAATTATACTTGTTTTCCTTGCAATTCAACTCAATCAAATAATAATAAATAAATAAAAAGTATGCAGCTCAAGTGTGTTTTAATTGAAGAATGTTTAAAATAATTCAAAACTAGAACAGTTTACATGCATGTGACAAGCTTGGATGTTATTTTTTATTTTATAAACTTACTGCAACGGCACCTTAGGCTTTTCACCCAAGGACATAATTTATACACAGAAAAGGCACTTGGGTTTGTTTACAAGTAAACAAGAGACTGTGTTCCAAGATACAATATACATTTTATTTACACTAAGTTAAAAACTAATTCTAATGGAGGCAATACTGATTCTTAAATATTCAGCCAAGGCTGAGGCTTTCCAGTGGTCAGTCAACTAAAATATTTAATGATGGTTCAATGTAACAAGAGCAGAAATTCACCCACAAGCTGTGATGATGCACGAGACACGAGTGGAACAACCTACACAAGAGGACTGCTGCCTTCAACCTGGAACATAAATATGAAATTAAGTAAACAGAAATAAATATGTTTTCCTGATGCATGCTCAATAATCCAGGTAGAAAAATCTAAAAACGTTAAGTCAGGTCCTGTGGACTCCCCCAGCCAATCTGCTCATAGACACTGCCTAATTACAGAGACGAGCAGGCTGTAGTAAAGCATGGTAGGACAGATAAGGTTGTTTTCTTGCCCCTCAAGAACAACCAGGAACTGAACAAAAACAACAGATG
>JBBPBX010021954.1:0-19086 GCA_038048925.1 Garcialebias charrua
TATATTACAGGCATTTTCAAAGTAGTGCGTTACACTACTACGTTACTGAAAAATGTAATGGCATTACTGTAACGCGTTACTAAGTAACGCGTTACACCCAACACTGCTGTTAGCACACGTCAATGAAATTCTGCTCCTCCTGAGACAGCACCCTGGTACAGTCTTTGAACAAGCCTGTGCCCTGCTGAGGTCTGCATGTGGTCAACCAGCTTCAGATTTTTCCCCCAAGCTATCACGTCTGATCCGCTCAGACCTGGGTTTTGAAATGCTGGATGAGAAGACCAACTCGCCACAGGAGAGAATCACTGCTTGTATCATGGGCTCAAGAGGGTGCCACACCCTGCAGTTCTGGGACCAGCAGGCTCATGCTGCAAACCCAGTTAGCTTTCTTTTATTGTAATCATAGCAACAGTCACATGACCTTTTAACATGGTCCCTTTCTTCCACTTTGCCTGGTGATTTTTTATTTTTTTTTGGCAGGGGGTGACATTTGTGTGGACAAATTGGTGAAGTACCTAACAATAATCTGTCTAATCTTCATGTTGGAATGCTTACAAACTGACCTTCATGGTATACATGTTATATTCTTCTTCAATGGTCAGCAAAGATTACTGGGATTAAGATTTTTTTCCTTATGGATGCACTTTTCTTTAAATCTGTACCATTTAATTTAATTTACCACGTACAGTAATTAGCAGGTGCCCTTGTGCTAAAGAATGTGTTAAAGCTCCTAGTGAAAATGGTTCATCAACCTGCAGAGAAAATTAATTGTTTTACAGTTAATTCAAAGGTGAATTAGCATAAATTGACAGCTGCGGTGTACCGTATGCATGCTTAAAGCGCGAGTTCATTCACCGGTCGGCCGTGATCTTTGAGACAGAGGAATTGTTAACTCGCAAAGGTCAGCTGAAGGAATCCCACCCTCATCCTGTTTCCACACCACAGTGAATGCTAACCTCAGCAGCGTGGCTGACACAGACTTTTTTTTTTGTGTCTGTTAGCAGAATTAAACAATCCCTGGAGACGACGCATCAACACACACAAGGTCTTCTCTGAATATTTATTGGGTCCTACAAGAAGTACAATAAATTAACCAGATTTCTCTACATTCAGCCACTCCTGGATGAACTCACATGTGTAAAGACCTCTAGGTTTAAGAGGGACTAAACATAATCAGATAAAGTTGTAGATGGGTCAGGGATATTGTTGATTTAGCATTTAAGATAGTCTAAGGAACCAAAAGCTCCAAAACATTGATTAAAAATAGCTTCCACTGAAGCGTGTCCATCTTTTTTTCTTCTCTCTGTAATCCTTGACGAATGCACAACAATGATTGCACTTGGGGATTCAAATAATTGAAGTGTGCTCAAGCAGACTTCCATCAGTGTGATCCTTAAGGAATCATAGCATATTGATTTTGTGTGTGTGTGTGTGCAAACGTGTCTAAAAGTCTCATCTGCTGCTCAAAGGAAAAGAGGGATCACATTGCGGATACAAAATTAATTATGTTTTGCCAGTTGTGCTCTTCAGGTTTTCAACTATAATGCAGGAGACAGTGAGGGCAGCGACTGTTCCCAGTCAAAGGTCAGACTTTGATAAGTCAGGGCTGAATACCAGTATAAACTTAGATATGCATAAAAGTCTTTATTCTTTCTTCCCAAAAATGAAAGGAGGGAAATAAAAACAGAGAGGAGCTGAGCTCTGAATGTAGACAAAATGAAACCATAGTATGACACATAAAAAAAGACAAAAGCTTTAACAGTGGGCATAAAATAAATATATAGTAGCAGCAGTTAGCTGTAGCACTGCCAAAGCAGCCTGTGGCATTTCTCATGCGGTCACCAAAGGGGGATTGAGGGTACAAGGGATGCATCTCTTTTGATTTGCTCACCTTGGGCCCCATTGAACATTCAATCTTGTTCTCCTGATTTTTCTCATTATTTAAGTTTTAAATTTAAATAAAAGAATAGTACAAAGACAATAGATGCATAATAAATGCAATAAACTACTGTGCAGAAAGTCCATGTACTCGTTTGCAGTGTTGTAACTTAAGTAGAATTTTGATGTATACATTTCTAGTGACTTTCACTTTTACCACTACATTTCCTCAATAAAATGTGTACTGTTACTCCGATACATTTCCCTTAACCATCTTAGTTACTCGTTCCTACAATATAAAATTAGAAGAAATCTGATTGGCCAATGCTTGTTTGTTCTTCCAGTTTGTGACTTCCCGCGGCCCCTTCTCTCTCCCTCACTGACACTCTCACTAACAAACCCAGCCTCTTCCCCACCGCTTGTGTGAAAACTGCAATTTGTGAACAAACTACCGGTTTGATTTGATTTGATTTGATGTTTATTCATTCATTTTAAAAGAACAATACAAGACAGTTTCATCAGATACAAGATTACAAGTAGGATAAAATGAAGGGAGCAGAAAGAAGATGAAATCTTATTATATCTGCCCCTATTTCACAGTTTGTTCAACCAATGATAACTTTCAAGCAACATCACAGAATGAATAGTTCTACCTATTTTCCTAACTGTAATACACAAACTACATCACAAAATGAATAATTCTACTTAATTTTCCTGACTGTAAAACATAAACTAGATCACAAAATGAATAATTCTACTTAATATTTCTAACTGTAATACACAAACTACATCACCCATAATTCTAATTAATTTTCTAATTCTAATTTTTTTATTTTATTTTTTTATTTTTTTTTATAATTTTATTTAATTTTCCTATTTTTTTTTTTTTATTAATTTTCCTAACTGTAATACACAAACTAGATCATAAAATGAATAATTCTACTTAATTCTACTTAATTTTTCTAATTGAAATACACAAACTAAAAGATGGCACAACATCAAGATGTTCACAAAATGAATAATTCTACTTAATTTTCCTAATTGTAATACACAAATTCATCACAAAAATGAATAATTCTACTTAATTTTTCTAACTGTAATACACAAACTGCTTCATAAAATGAATAACTCTACTTAATTTTTCTAACTGTAATACACAAACGTACCGTACATCATAAGTACAACATAATTGTAATACACAAACACGCAAGATTACATCATATATAGTTTTTGAGCAAGTCCTTTTTGACCTTTTTCTTAAATGTATACATTGATTTTTCATTTTTAACATCACTCTCCAGAGCATTCCACAATCGAATTCCCTGAATTGAGGTAGACCGTCCTTTTAAGCTGGTTCTGAATTGTGGTTTGATGAATATCTCTGTCCCTTTGAGATTGTAATAACTTTGTCTTTTTATAAAATTTCTTTGGATATTTAAAGGTAATGTGTTATTATGAGCCCTATACATAATTGATAAAATACTATATTCTACCAATTCCTGGAATTTCAATAAGTTTAGTTGAATAAACAAGGTGTTTGAAGGGTGAGTGAAATGTTTTCTGGTGATTACTCTTACAGCTCTCTTTTGTAAAATAAAAACAGGCTTTGTAATAGTTTTGCATGCTTTTCCCCAAACCTCAATACAATAGATTAAATGTGGAGCAATGATTGTGTTATACAACATATGTAAAGCTTTATCAATTAAAAAATCCCTGACTTTATACAGTACTGCAATTGCTCTAGCTAGTTTTTTTTAATAGAATTTACATGATGTTTCCATGTCAGTTTGTCATCAATGATAACACCCAGAAACTTCACTTCACTCACTTTACAGATCACAACATCTTCAATTTCAAATGGATCGTCATCAACAATTCCCTTTTTGTTACTGAAAATCATGTAGTTAGTTTTATCTAAATTCAAAGATAATTTGTTTAATTTAAACCAAGTTTGTATTTTTATAAATTCTGTTTTCATCATATCCAAAATCTGTTTTATGTCATTACCCGAACTGAAAAAAGTGGTGTCATCGGCAAAAAGAACACATTTAAGTAGTGCTGACACATTTACCAAGTCATTCACATATAAAATAAACAACTTTGGTCCAAGCACAGAACCCTGAGGAACTCCACAAGTGATATCACGGAGGTCAGATCTAACATCATTTATTTGCACAAACTGTTTCCTGTCCTTCAAATAGCTAGATACCCACTGTAATGCTGGTCCTCTAATACCATATTTATTTAGTTTTTCAAGGAGAATGGTGTGGTCAATGGTATCAAATGCTTTTTTTAGATCAACAAAAACACTAACACAGTACTGTTTATGATCGACAGCATTAGTTATTTGTTCCATTAAATCCATGAGAGCCATTGACGTAGAGTTTTTTTCTCTAAACCCATATTGACTGCTACTTAAAATGTTTTGTTTATCAATAAATTGATCCAATCTGGACACAAATAGTTTTTCTAGAATCTTTGAGAACTGTGGTAATAAGGATATTGGCCTATAATTATTGAATACACATTTATCACCATTTTTAAAAAGAGGAATTACCTTTGCTACTTTCATGTTATCTGGAAATATTCCTGTTGAAAAAGATAAATTGCATATATATGTAAACGGTTCAATAACATAACTTATTATTTCCTTTACGAACATCATATCCATGTCCACCCAGTCTTTTGATCTCTTGTCTGAGAGATTTTTTACCATTTTCATAATTTCCTCTTTGTTAGTTCCACTAAGAAAAATACTGTTGGTGCAACTTTTAATTGAATGACACACCTTATTATCTACTTTTGGTATTTTAGCTGCAAGGCTTGATCCAATATTTACAAAATATTGATTAAATTCATTTACGATATCATTCTCATCATGTATTTCTTTGTCATCTTTCACAAAATATTTTGCAATGTTCGTTTTTGCTTTATGACTTTTTAGAACATCATTTATTACTCGCCATGTTGTTTTAGTGTCACCATTGCTCTTGTTTAATAAATCACTATAGTATTCTTTCTTGCATCTTCTTATAATCATTACCAATTTATTTTTATATTTTTTATATTTTTCTTCAGCTTGTTGTGTTCTCGTTTTTAAGAAACATAAATACAAGTTATTTTTTTTTTACAAGCATTTCTCAACCCTTTAGTCATCCAAGGTTGGTCAACAATATTTCTTTTTCTACGATTTCTTTGCACACAATTCTTTTCATACAGAGCTTCTAAAATGTTCATAAATTCATCATATGATCTGTTAACATCATCAATATACACGTCCTTCCAGTTTTGCTTCTGTAAATCATCTTTTAATTGATCCATAGCTTTTTTTGATGTGTTTATTATTTTTTTCTTAATTGTAACTTCTTTTGTAATGTTTTGATCATTTCTGTAGATAGTGAAAACTGGTAAATGATCACTTAAATCAGTTGTTAAGATACCACCTGTCATATCCCCATTTGTTATATTTGTGAAAATGTTGTCAATTATCGTAGCACTATGAGTTGTAATTCTTGTTGGTTTTGATATTAACGGATAAAGATTTAAACTATACATTGAATTTAGAAATGTGCTGATGTTATTTGAATCTGTTTTATTTCCCAGGTCAATATTAAAGTCTCCGCACAAGAAAACTTTTTTATTTAAACTCTTTTCCAGTAGTTGTATGATTTTATCGGTGAATATTTCTATATTTGATCCTGGTGATCGATATACACAACTTATGGATATGTTTTTAGCATTTTCGTTTAATATTTCTATTGTTATTATTTCCATAAGATTGTCAACAATTATTGACATTTCTTTAATTATTCTACACTTTATTTCATTTTTGACAAATAGAGCTACTCCACCACCGGTAGATGCATATGCAGATATCTATCGTTACAATAGATCTTTGTTGACTCACAGTGGAGCCTGTAAATTCCTGACAGGTGTAAAAATGATGGTAGCTGCTAAAAAGGAGAAGTTTGGTGTTCTCCAACTGCTTTAGAGCAGTGGGTGAAGTTGTCGGGCCACTAGTCTTCCCATTAAAGAACATGGAGACAGATCCAGTTTAGGGTGATTTATTTGCTGTGTTTCTTCTGGTATTTACACACGGCAGTAAACCAGTAAAGCACAAACAAACTTGAACAACAAGGCTCCGTCCGTGTCAGGAGAGAAAAAAAAACTCCAACTGAGTTCTGCACTTTACACAAAGCAGTGCGTTCCCTAGCGTTGGAACAGCCACGGTGCATTCAAGAGCATGTACTGTATTAAATTCATACAAACAAGCCATAAACAAACAAATCCGAGCTCAGTAAACAAACCAACACAACAATGTGGGCTCAGCTAACTGTTAATAAAGGTTGAATGAATATACTTCATTAGAATCAGACTTTTTAAATATCAATCTTTCATTGTTCAGTTCAAACTATAAGTTTTTGTCATTGGATATTGCACCCAATACATGTTGTTTTGGAAATTCTATTCACTTTTACTTAATACTCTTACTTTAATTACATTTTGTATGATAAAACTTACTTTTGATACTTATTAAATGTCAGCTACTTAATATTTTACTCAAGTAATAATTTTTAAAGGAGACTTTAACTTTTACCAAAGCAATTACGGTACTTGTACTGTACTTTCACTGAAGTATCACTTTGAGGTAGTTTATACAACACTGCTCATTTGTGCATGCAAAATCTTAGTTACAGTATAATCATTATGAAAAGTCACGAGAGGAACATTATTCACATTCTTACTACAAAGTTTTATGTTAAGTGTCCAGATAAGCATCTCGTGATGAGGCGGAATCTTTGGCTGGAACTAGAAAACAAGACTGAACATGGCAGTAAACCAATTATTACACTTTTGTTTCATCAAGAGAGCCACATTTCATTAGACAAGGGGAAACTGAAGTGAAATAAAACCTTAAACTGCTGTAAAAAATATATAAATATACAAAAATGTATTTACAAAAAGCCTAATCAACACATTCTGCCTTGACCCTCTTGATGCTGTCTTCACTAAAATAATGAGCAGTTATGCAGCCAAACAAATTTCTAAATGTTTAAAAAATCCCCTAAATCAAAGTTTAGAAAAAGCTCTTATATTAAGTGTGATCAGGTTGTGAAGCATCTCAAAAGAAAACCAAAATACTGTGTTCACCATCATGGCTCCATTTGCTGGTTCGCCTATAAAGAAATGGGTGAAGACAATGTCATTTACAGGTGACTGGTTGGTGTTTGATGTCACCAAGGTCAGGGTCACCAAAGTGATAAAATGTATATTGAATTCCATTTCTGACTTCCGCTCAATCTCATAAATATCATGCTAGAACCAGAGGAAAAAGTCAGTGGATCACCAGTCATTAGGATTCCTCCACTGGGAGCTGGTAATGTCTGAAATTCTGCGGCAATCCATCAAGCAGTTTCTGGGGTAAGTCGGGGAAAATATTTCAGTCAGATGGTCATCTGTGGCTAAAAGACAAAACTCCGTTTATAAAAATATATAGTATTGAGAAGTTTATTATACATATCCTTTTGACAAAGGGCTTTGTGGCGTGACAGTAGTCTTACCTGTTGTACTGTAGTTATTTGAAGAACCTCAGACAGAAGAAATAGGCTTGAGCTCATTTAGACTGTTTTCGAATTTTTAAACTGATTTTATCTTTCACCATTCACTCATTCTAACAAAAAGGGAATGCATATATCCTGCCACCAGGTGGAGATTACATCCATCCATCATTTTTACCCGCTTCTTCCTTTTCGGGTCACTGGTGCCCATATCCAACAAAAACTGGTTTTCAAATTGCTATCTTCAACAGGTAAGATATTAACTGTTCATAACTTTTTTTACAGAACTTGAAAGATTTGAACTATCTCCTTAAGTGTTTTATTCCAATATTCTGCATTAGAAAGAAGGAAGAATGCAGTCCACCCCGATCTCTGTTAAAGTCAGGTCATATTAATGCAACAACTTAAAGTCAGCAGGTGGGCATGCACCTACAACCCACAATCATGCATCAATCTAAGTCTCATAAAGCCATGAGATATCCAAGACATCAGCGTAAATAGAGGTTGTTAGAGCAACAAGGCATGGACTGCAAAGCAGAAATGCATCTCTGAGTTCAGGTCCTCTTTGGATGTTTCCCATTTATCTTGTCTGTCAAGTAAAGAGGACGTGTAATGAAAGGTGAACACTTCAGTGAATAGCTCCCTCGGCCAGCCTTCCACACACAGCTCCAAATAATAAAGTCTGCTTATTGACCAAACGCTTGCTGGATATTGGATGTGTGTGTGTGTGAGGGATAGACGGAGCATTTGACTTGATATCTGTGATCTATTTAGAATAAAATTTTGAAACAAAAAAAAAATACTCATTCTGATAATTTACCTAACCAAATTAAATTGAAATCATTTTTACTAAAACTATATGACATGGACCTGCTTTCTCCCCCAACTTAGTAAAAAATATACCTTAAAATTGAATGACACTTGTTATAGGCCCTACAGATATACACAATACTATTTTAACTGTAGTTTATTGTTTTCTGTACTTTATATGTTCTGTCTGGAACAGGTCTCTCCTGTAAATGAGTCCTCGTGGCCCATAAAGAGGCTAGCCAGGTTGAATAGTAACAGACATGAAGGCATCAAATTATCTTTAGTTGGTATCTGTCGCCCTCTGCTGGACAAACACGTGATTGCACAAAATCATTAGCCTTCAAAGGAGTGGGGACTTTTATTGAAATTTAGCCAATTCTAAAGCACCATTTTTAATAAAGGAAGTGTAAAATGTACTATAGAAATCCTTTCAACAAAAGCTACCATAAAAAGGCTTAAAACTTGTTTCAAGTTAATGATAAAGCTCTGTATTTGTTGTATAACACAATCATTGTTCCACACTTAATCTATTGCATTGATGTTTGGGGGAATGCGTGTAAAACAATCACGAAACCTATTTTTGTATTACAGAAAAGAGCTGTAAGAATTATCACTAGAAAGCATTACCGTCATCCATCAAGTACATTATTCTATCAACTAAAGTTATTGAAGTTCCATGATTTGGTAGACTATAATATTTTATCAGTTATGTATAGAGCTCAAAATAATGCATTACCTTTAAATATCCAAATGCACTTTGTTAAAAGACAAAGTTGTTATAATCTTAAGGGGACAGAGATGTTTGTAAAACCACAATTCAGAACCAGTTTGAAGGGACGTTCTACCTCAATCCAGGGAATTAGATTATGGAATGGCTTGGAGAATGTAGTTAAAAATGCCAAGTCAATGTTTACATTTAAAAAAATGATCAAAACAAATGTGTTAAAAAATATATATGAAATAGCGTAATGTGTATTGTATCAGTTAGAAAATTAGAAAGAGTTAGTCATTTTGTACTGTTGGTTGAAGATTATTATTGTTTAATCTGATTGTTGGAAAAAGTTGGTTGAAGATTATTATTGTTTACATGGCTGATTATTGTTGTTTAATCTGATTGTTGGAGGTAAGGGGCAGATATAATAAGATTTATTCTTCTTTCTGCTACCTTTCATTTTTTTACATTTTGTACACTATCATTTATGAGATTGTCTTGTATTGTTTCTTTTGTAAAAAAAAAAATGAACAAATTTAATAAACATAAGTTATTTTCATGTTGCTTTCCTGTAGAATATAAGTTCCCCTATATTACAAGCTGAAATATTAGTTTTTTGTTTGTTTGTTTAGTTTTTCTAAATCCAAGTTTTTATGAACCTGGACCATCCAGAATAGTGGTATTGATCCATCGAGCCAAACATGCTTAGCTGTATCACATTTTAAGATCTAACATCTGGATACTACTTCACCTCGTAGAACTTATGTACGGTAAATACTGTATACTTTTTCTTCCTGGCTGTTTTTGACGTCCTTCGACATACATCATACTTAGATATTACTTTATTAATATATCACATTTTTTCTCCCTATTAACATTTACCAGTTACCGTACTTAGGTTGACTCAATTCAAAGATTGAAATGTTTGTATTTACACCAAAAAATAAACTTTGAAAAAAAAAAAAAAAAGTAAAATGTTTTACAATTAAATGCACTCTCCAGTGAATTGTCAAATATTTTATTTTTCAAAAAACAATTTGATCAAACCTCATACATATGGTACTGTCACCAACTCTTCAGGGGCATAACAGCAAAATGATGTTCATGGGAGATACTGTATTGTAGGGCTGGGCGATATGGAAAAAATCATATATCACGATATGGACTTTTTTATATCACGATAACGATATATATCACGATATATACAACACGATGTGTGTGTGTGTACAGGAAAAATTTGGACCAAAGTTTTTTTATTTTATTATTTTACTACAGATAGTTACAATTATAAGAATGTGAACAAAAAGAACAAGGAAATTTGGACCAAAGTAGAAACTAGATCTACCTAAGATCTACCTTAATTCAAGGAGTACGATTATGGAATGACTTAATGACAAATGTTAAGGAAGCCAAATCATTCATTGTATTTAAGAAACTGGTAAAAAATGAATTGCTAAAAAAATATAAATGAATCTAATTTAATGTATGAATATGTGAATTGAAAATTGACTGAGTTATTTACTTATTTTGTTATTATAGAAAATATTGTTTGAACCGTTATTAGATGAATAAGGAGCAGATTTAATAAGATTTATTCTTCATCTGCTACCTTTCATTTCATTTTTTATTTTTTTTCTATTATGAATACGTTAATTGTTGTATTTCATTTTATAAAATGAATAAACAAACAAACAAACAACTCCTTTTCTACTTTGGTCCAAATTTTTCCTGCAGGTGGCGGTAAAACAACAGCTGCTAATGAAACTCACGAAGAAGAAATCCGCTCTGAAGTTTGAGTAAACAAAGCAAGAAACAGAAAAGAGAAAACGTTGCGTTTGATTGCGGTTCTGTTGTGTCTCTGGTCTGTTTTGTATTGGTTAACTGGACCCGAGTTCGGACTCGGTTGGACTCTGGGTTCGTGTCCTCTGGACCCATTTTGTCTCCGAGTTTCAGCGGAGCGAAATAATGGAAGCTAACAAGGTGAGCTTCCCCCTCTTTTTGGTAAAAGTTATTCTTCTTGGGCTGCCTGTGCAGCTGTTTTCTCCTTGTTGAGACACCGGCTTCATGCGCCTGCGGCTCTGTTGCTCTCGAGTTTAACAACGTTAAAGGGGACCTCAGATGTATTTTTTAAATTTTTATGGTATTTCTGTGGGATATCCAGACCCTATTCCTTCAATTTAATGCACAAAATAATTATTAGATAATCAATTATACCCTTTTTAATTCTGCCATTTTTAACTTTCGTTTTGAACGACCGGTTTCTTGAAGTCCACGCCCTTCAACGATCTGTTCACGCCCTCTGTAACAGCCAGTATCTGTAATGTGTTGTTGTTTTAAAATTAGCTCTTTTTTTATTACTCATTTGACTTACTGTTAGTGTTAGCTTAAGATAACTTACCGAAACCCGTCTGAGCGCGCCGCAGTTTGCTGCTCCTTTTAGCATTAGACCACCCGAATCCGAATTCTGCTAAAAAGAAACTGTCCAGATGAACTGATTGAGAATGAGCGGATTTGATACCTGGACTATTGAGAATTAACTTTCTTGTCTAATGTTAGCTTGTTCCTCTTCCGGTTTTCGCCAGCTCCGCTCGTTGCACGCGATGAGATTTTGGGAGTTATCGCTGTTCCAGTGAAGACAACACAAAGTTCACCAAGTGTCTCCCGTAAATTAATCTGTAAGGAGAAGGTCCTCTTGCTGCGAGCCTGCTGCGAGGCTGCTGCAAGGCTGTACAGTTGAAGCTCCGCTCCATCGCGCCGGAAGAGGGTCCCGTCGAACCCGGTCCTTCCGCCTGTGGTCCGCTCGTTTAATTTTTGCCGGCTGCGCGTTGGCAGCGATCGCAAATACACTAAAAATTGAACTAAAACATAAAAATAACAATTATACTTTATTTATAAAGCCATTTAAAAAAACACAGCTGCAACAAAGTGCTGTACACATGAAATTAAGAACATATAAACAAAAGATGAGATGAAATCATGAAAAACAACAGTCATGTGTTTAATACAGAAGTGGGTTGAGCCTAACCAGGGGTTGCTAGGTGAGGGGCTGGACTCAGGTTTGATCTGATTGGCTGGCGGCTTGTGACGTCAATAAATGCAGGAAGTGTGAATCCTGGTGTATTTATCAAAAATAAATAAATCTACTTAGAGTAAATAAACCACTGGGTGCATTTTTTTGGCACAAGGACTGTTTTTTTATGAAGTAAATACCCAAAGTTTAGTAAAAAAACATTAAAAAGTGAATTTTGCATGTGTGGTCCCCTTTAACAACGTAAAGCATGTGTCGCAAACCCGCGCGTGCGTCAAACATAAAGCAGCGCCGTCATCTCGCAAAACCCCATATGAAGCTTCTTTGCGACAGTTATTTTTTTATTCTTATTTATCACGATAGAGACGATAGAAGGAAAGTAGCACGATAGACACGTTTCTATCGTCCCCACGATATATATCGTCATATCGCACAGCCCTACTGTATTGCAGTATAACAGTCAAATTAAACAGAGCACAATCAAAGCAGCACCATCAGGACAAAGTTAACAAATGGATCCTACACATGCAGACTTAGCCCCGTGTCCTCAACAGGCCGGGACAAGTGCAATACCTCTCGAGCACAGAGCATTGCCACTTCTCCCAACCTGCACAGAAAGGGATCCTTTTGGATTGATTCATTTCAGCTCTATGATCAGTTTTGCATGGATTTGCACAGCGGTGCATCGTCAAGCTGAAAGCAAACCAGCAAAACTAACCAGAGGCCCACTTGATTAAAAAATAAATAAAAAATATCCCTGCAGGTTTTCCACGAAGACAGAGGCTAGAAGTACTTCAAGTGCTCACACTGCAGTAGAATTCCATACAACTACCTGCACTATAAGCACTTTAATACTCCTGAAACCTGTTTACGTCATCCACAGGCCCGCAGAAGAAACGTCCAAGATGAAAACGCAGACCGCCGTCAGCTTTGCATAGATTTGCACAACTTATAACTTTTCTTGCAGCGCAACTATGCAAAACTAACAGAGATCTGAGAGAAGTGTAGAAATAAAGATGCACGACGGGCGACTCCCAGTCCTTATGCCAGAAGGAGCACTTAGGGCAGTAGGTGCTTGTCCATTTCACTATCTGCACTAGATGCACCTTAGCACAAGAACCAGAGGAAAACAAGATAGCACAAATGTCGCCCTCAATAATAATTATTTTTTAATCATGGCAGAAAGTAAATAAAAGTAGAGCCACACCAAGAATTCAACACATCACTAAAATGTTACATTAGATCAAAGTTATTGATCACAAAGGTTGAGACCTTGTGGTGTTAAAACAGCTCGCGAACACAAACAAAAACACGTAAATGTAACTAAACAGATTACCGGCAATATTACTGTATAAAAAATACTAATTGACCGAAATATAAATGACCACACAGGAAAGTAAGTACATTATGAATAGATGATGAAAAGAACAGACAATTAAATCTAAAAAAGTTTTTTAAATAGGGGGGGGGGGGGTTTAAAGTGTGATGGCTCGGGGCGGGAATTATATTTTTAGATCGGTCAGCACGACAGTGGAGCTGCGTCAGCCGGACTGAAACGCTGCTTTTTGTCATAGTGTGCGTGAGAGCAGGTGGTCCATGATGGACGAAGGTTTGTCCAGGGTCGTCCTCTCAACCACAGCCTTAAGTGTCTCGTTTGCAGCCAATCATCCTTATTAAAGGGGACCAAAGATGCAAAATTGACTTTTTAATGGTTTTTTTAACTCAACTTTGGTTATGTACTTCTTAAAAAAACAGTCCTAGGGCCAAAAAAATGCACCCAGTGGTATATTTACTCTAAGTATATTTATTTTTCAGTGATATAAATGTCTCGTTTTCAAATCCTGGCGCTTGTGATGTCACAAGCGCCAGGACAACCCACCCCAACCTGAGTCCAGCCCCTCACCTAGCAACCCCTGGTGATGCTCCACCCACTTCAGTATAAAAGACGTCACGGTTGTTTTTCCTGAGTTCATCTCAGAGTTCGATGTTTCGTTGTTGTTAAAATGCAGTACCGCTAATAACTAATTATCTATCAGTAAAAACGAAAAAACTTATTTACGGGCTCTTAAATCAACCGGACGACTGCTCACGGACCATATCCGGTCCGCGCCGGATGTGGTCCGTGAAAAAAGCGGTCCCCGCTAGAGAGAGCGTGTATAGCAGTTAGCAGCCAGTGTGTTACTCTGCAGCCTTATTGCTTGTTTTCGAAGAGTCAAACGAAGAGTTTTTAACATGGAGGGTGAACTTATGGATGTTTCTCAGCGGCCTACGCGACGCGTCAGCGCCTCATTTGCCCTGCCCAAAATGGCGTCTGCCTCTGGGTCTGACTCAGGGTCCCCTTTGGAGGGCGGAGTTAATGTAAACAGATTTTTGAAGGGCGTGGCCTTATCATAAACAGCCTGTTCAGAACGGAAGTGAGAAAAGGCACAACTAGAAAGGGGATATTTTATTATCTAAGAATTATTTTGTGCATTAAATTGAATGAACATGGTCTGGATAGCCCACAGACATACCATAAAAATTTATAAAACCAATATTCGGTCCCCTTTAATGATCTTATTGACCCTGCTGGTGTCACTGGCTCCAATAATAATAATAATAACAATATCACACAATGTCATCAGTGTATGTTTCCATACAAGACGAAATTAGTCTCTGCATTTAACCCATCCACCACAAGGTGGTGCAGTGGGCAGCTATTGAAAGCGACGGGGAGCAATTTGGGGATGAGGTGTGCTGCCCAGAGACACCACAAGGTATGCAGTGACCGGGGATCGAACCTGGGTCTTTCGGGTCCCAAGCTGGCTTCCCTGCCTCTGCACCATCTTGGCCCACCAATGACGCTACCCTAACAACCTGTAATAAATAAAATCAATAAAGTGCACTGGTCAACAGACTGGACCAAAATCTCCAGCATCTGGCTGCAGGATCATCCCCTTCTTGCCCACAGCTTCCAGTCCAGTCTGCTGTCACTCACCATCTCTTTGGTCTGGACTACAATCAGCAGCAGCTAATTTCACCCAGCCCACTCCACACAGCTATCCACCTGTACTGCCACTCCCCTAACCAACAACTGCTGAGTCATCACAGAACTTCTAAAGGTGGCAAGACCTGGATTTATATCAGTACTCAGGGGTGTATATTGGGCGAAGAGAAAATAGGACACTGGACAGTCACTACCCACTAGGCCTGTCACGATAAAAAAAATTGCTGGGCGATTAATAGACTGTATGCCACGGGGGGTCGTGATGTACTTCCGGTAAAATGCAACCCATGTCCGCCACTTCCGGTTCCTATCCACTGCCGTTGTTAGCGTTAGCTCCTAGTAGCAGACCATGACAACGACACGACCCGAAAAGGGAAGCGGCTGCGAGCTACTGGCACTACAAGTGAGTTCCGCTGTGTCCGCCCACCGGTGGGAACAGCTGTTCCGAGGGGGGGTTGGGGCGAAAATTTATCGCGGCTATCCGTAGGGAGAACGTCGCCATAATTTCATATGGATTTATGTGTATAGAGTTATTATTGGTGTGAATGCAGATGTTTTATTAATTGTATTTACTCATTTATGTTTGTGTCTTTCCCGCTAACCGGAAGTGCTCCGACTGGGTAATGACTGCGGAAGTGCTGGAACAGAAGTCCGTGGCATATAGTCTTTTGTCAGAAAATATTGCGATAAACGATAATATTGTTTGAAATTTGACACCAATTGGTAATTATTGTCAAATTTAAGAAATTTTGGAATTTTTTTGTGTGTAGTACCTTTTTTGACCACTGGATGGTAGTAAAAGACTGTTTGCACTGAAGGATGGATAGTGAGGGAGCAAGCAGCGTGTCTCTAAGAAAAATGGGAGGGAGGCCCCTTGACGTGACAAGGGCAGTCTCTCTTTCCTTTTTTTCGGTTCTCAAAATGGCGGACGCTCTGTCTGGTTTGAGCTCATTAGCATAGCATTTGTCACAAAAAGCTTTTAATAAAAATCCAGTAAACGAGTTCTCAGTGTCTTTTTGCAGGAAAAAAGAACTTTTTAGACAAAGGCACGAGTTTCAACCGTGAATTATGGAGCTTCAACAAGACGGAGGTTTTATCCCCGAGGTTGGCCTGTTAGCTTAGCTCGTAGCTTAGCTTCTCAGCTTAGCTGCTTTTAACGATCCAAAAACGTGATTTTAGACAGTTAAAACAGATTTTAAAAAGAGAAAGGGAGGAGTCTGTGAAGAACAACAGAGTTGAGCTTTTTTGGTCATCCAGTGTCTTCAGTAGAAAGACATTTATAATTTGTTATGCGATTGATTTGCCGTATTTTCCGGTCTATAAGTCGCACCTTTTTGCCTAAGTTGCATGCCCTGCGACTAATAGAGAGGTCAGACTTGTTTATGGATTTTTCCCATATTTTTTAGACATTTTTTATCGTTTTTTATTTTGGCAAAAAAAATGGTGCAGTACCACTTTCGGCCGCTAGGGTACACCGACCGTTCCCACCTCATGTGTCCAACGGCAGGCTCCTCTGGTCGGACTGACTGTCGCAGCCCGGCCTCCTGCTCTGGAGGTATGTTAGCGGTGTTTGTTAGCAAAAACGGTTACGATTTATCTAAATAACTCATGAACTACCGGACAGATTTTCTTTAAACTTACAGAAAGTAATTACTTGGTGGTCATTTACAAACTGTTAGCTGTTGGAGTTGTTTGAGCTAAAATTCGATTTATTTATAATTTATTTTCGCAGCGCGCACGACCGTTTGGAAGACGTCAAACCGAAACTATTTAAATCCAGATTTGACAATTTCGTGAATTTATTAAGGAACGGTTAAGCTAAGACACATCTTTGCTAAAATTTTCAGCAAACAAATAATTGTTTTTACCGTGTTAAAGGACAACACCCACCGTGACAGTAACAATTCACCATATTGGGCAATTACTGTAGTAGAATATGATGTCTATTTTCATTTTTGCATTTGGTCCAGGCGAGTGTAAAAAAAAACAAAAAAACAACAACAATGGAGTCCCGGAAAATTCTGGAAACCCCGCCGAAGATTGCCGAAGTGTGAAGTGACGTCAATACAGGATCCCCCTCAGAAAGGAGTGAGTTCACGATGGAGGTTTATGAGAGTGAAGCCCCCAATATACCTGTTTCTTTTGCCTCACGCCGCTGGACTCGTGTGTGCTGCGCACCGGCAACCCTTTTATACTCTGTGCAAGCGCAGCTCTCTGAGTGCAGCTGCAGCCGGGCAGAGCAGGACAAATTGAGGTCGCTGATTGGTCATTTGCTGACACGCGAGGCAGTTTATCAACGCGCGCGCGTAGGCGTAGTAAAATCCGACCTTGGCGCGTTCACGCCCGTGATCAAAGGCTTTTGCCGCGGCGCTCCCACGGCGTGAGGCAAAAGAAACAGGTATATTGGGGCCTTGAGAGTTAAAACTGCAGTTAAACTCGTGGCTGCAGAGGTTCTAAATATTTCCTGGTGGGCTGTGTGTTCAGGAACTGCACTCCCCGTTTTTTTTATTTTTTAGAACTTTTTAATAAGCCGCTAACACGCTGCATCTGTCGGACACACCGCGCGAGCAGCCACACAGAGTGGACCTGACACGCCGCGCGCGAGCAACCACACAGTGGACCTGACCCGCTGCGCGCGAGCAGCCACAGAATGGACCTGACCCACCGCGCGCGAGCAGCCACACAGAGTGGACCTGACACGTCACGCGCGAGCAGCCACACAGAGTGGACTTGACACGTTACGCGCGCGGGTGTATTAAATAGAGCAAAAGTCTTACCTACAAAACCTCCCGATTTCTCATGTCGAGGTGCAAGCTCTCGGTCGGTCCACTTTATAAATCCATTATGAATTCTTTAGATTTTGGGAAAATAATGAACAGTAACGCCATCCTTCGAGGTATTAGAGCAGAACTGGGTAACATGATCGTTTTTATTGGTTTTATTCGTAACTACTTGGCAGAAATAATGAAGCTACGTTAGGCGGAAACTTCAGTGACGTCAATGCCCATATATGGAGAGGGGCAGATCTTCCCGGAGCAGCAGCTAAAAACTGCTAAAAAACATGAACACATTTAGCGTTATTTCTCTACAATATAAATAAACACTCCTATTTTATTATTAAATTAACTACTAAATATTAATGGCAATGCAATTTGAAAACATGGTGGGTAATGTCCCTTAAACTTGTTAAAAGTCTTTCCGTGCTCGCTCCTGTGGCCGCCATTTTCAGCAAGGCAAATGACGCGCTGACGTGTCGCGTAGCGGTGACGCTTAATAGATGCGACTTAAATAAAGTTGCGACACGTTTATGGATTTTTCCAATTTATTGCCAATAATTGGACAAAGCGACTTATAGAAAGGTGCGAGTTATCAGGCGGAAAATACGGTATTGTTTATTCTGGTGAAGATTCTCAGTACTGTATTGTTTATTGCAACAGGCCTACTACCCACCACATCAAACAGACAAACTGTGGCCTACCTATCAGGCAGTCAATTTAGGAAACAACGGACTCAAATGCCCATGCCTGTACATTCTCCCCGCTCAATGGTGTCAAAAGCACCGGAGAACTCAAAGAATGCGATTGCCAGTGCCGTTACCACCACCTAAGTGCAAATGATAGAATAACTTTTAAATAATGCACCTCATGAATTGATTCTTCAGTCCGGAGCAGCAGGAGAGGTTTAGCCTCTCAGCAAGATGTCGAGGTCCTGCCACATGTGCAGTAACAAGCATAATTTCATTCAGTCTATTCATGACTTCCAGCTCGATGGGTGAGTACATCAGCTTCTTTTTTTAAGTTCACATTATCAGAACAGTGCTGAAAGTGCCTCCACTGCAGTAGACTTGAGAAAAACTACCTGCACTGTAAGCACTTTGACACTACAGTGACTCGAAACTGTTCGTGTGGCGTTTCCTTTGAGCCCCAACGACAAGTCCTTTAAGTCCAACATGCGCCATTCAGGAGAACTCTGCAAGAAGCACATTACAGAGTTAGGAGCGGGTCAGCAACTTCAGTTCAAGAAGTGAAATGATTATGACTAATGTAAAAATGCAAGCTTAATAAAAATGTAAAACCATGCAGGATTATTAAATTATATCGTTTTTTTTTTTTTT
>JBBPBX010021954.1:24065-41879 GCA_038048925.1 Garcialebias charrua
ATATATATATATAAATACTGTATACAGTATATATATTTTTTTATATGTTCCGACTTACGTCAAAATTTGCTTTACGACGCCGCGTAGGAACGGAACTCCGTCGTAAGTCGAGGACTACCTGTACATGTATTTTCAACTTTCAGCATCAGATGTTACACCCTTCCTTTAGAACGAGCACCACGGTACATAATTACAGTACAACCACATACTGTATCTTGATAAGACTATTTCCAGAAATGTAACATCAATCCTTTTTAAATTAATCTACCAAAGTTAAGTCATTCAACCTTTATTTATACAGGTTAGTCTCATTGAGTCAAGATGACTCATTTACAAGAGATCTGTTTTAAACAAACACAGATGAGTTACATCTGTGATAACATGCACATTTTTAGTGTTTTGGAAAAAAGAAAATGTTTCAACAAAGTCGAAGGAAAAAAATGGGTTATATTATTTTTCATTTCTGAATCTGTCTGTTAGATTTTTCTACCTGGATTATTGAGCATACAGTACATTAAATTAAATTCAGACCAATAACATTGTTAATGTGAATTAAAGTAAAACATAGTGACACGACTTGGTGCTCTGTAAACTGCATTGATTTAACGTACTGTGTGGCCTAAATATATGTTACAACGTCTTGCCGTACCGTTTGAACCCGGACTGCGCTCGAGCCACATTTTTGTGCCCCTCCCCCACGCGCTAACATGGCGCCCGGGAGTCATGAGTGTTTAGCGTTTTAATAATAAATCTACCTCCTGCTTTGGCGGATGAGACGATTCAAAGTAGAGCCGCTACCTCCCACGAGACTAATCGCAGAAAATAAAGACGACGTGTAAACACGTAACGATTTTAACGTACGGCGCATGCGAGCCGACAAACTTGAAAACAGCCCCCTCAACACAACAAGCTAGTTGTAGTCCCCAACGGCTACATTAAAACATGGCTAAAAACACACTGCGACACAATTTTTTATTATTCTTAAACAGGTTTCACACCACGTATATCGCTTGAGCTTTAATAATTTAAAGCAAGCGAGTTGTTTTTGATACTGTTTTGACGGCTTCCACACTTTTTATACGTTTACATTTTAGCCATGTTAGCTGCTCGCTCCGTCACAGACTGCCGTTTGCACATTCGCGGGCTATCACTGCACAAGCGAGAGGCTTCCCACTGCGACAAACTGGCCTCATGTCAACAACAACGTAAAAACTGTGAAGTCAGTGTTAGCCGCTAGCATGCTAGCAGCTGCGCGCGGCCTCGTCCCATGTGCTGCCGCTTTGTTCTGGAGGCACTTTTTAAATGTCCACCAACTGCCCGAAAACAGGACGCTTTGAGCGGCGTGTCTCGACGGGACAGAGCGCGGCTCGTTCACAGCAGCTAAAGAGTTTTCACGAGCCACACAACCGCCTCTCCCGAGTTGAGGCGCAACAGCAACACATGCCCCTGTTTTCAAATCTCCCTCATTCCACATCATGGAGGAGAGAGGGGCTGCCACGCGCCTTTACAACACCGCGCCATTAAAACGTTTTATTCACGCGAAAGCTAAACAGTTCTTCCACTTTCCTGCCGCACAAGAAGAAGAAGAAGAAAGAAAAACACGCGATGCGTTCAAGGCACGAGCTCCTAAAAAAAAAAAAGCCACCATCTTCACTCACTTTTTAGTCAACACTTACCGAGGACTCACACCGGCTGTTTGGAGAACCTGCGAAACAAACCGAGAGGAAAACAAAGAGCTCGACTCGGAGATGAAACGAGAGCAAAAAGTGCTCGACCATGTGCTCCTATTTTGATTTGCTGCTGGGAGTTTGGGATCAGCGTAGTAAAGATTGCGAAAGTGGCGCGAGTAGAGTGAAGTGGTGAATGAAGGGCGGATCCCCAGCAGGCAGCAGAGCAGAACCCCACAACTCATTTACATACATCAGCCACTTCCTCTGCAAAGTTTTAATAATGGATGGATCAATAGATAAACAAACCTCTATCATATTATTAGTTATTATTATAAGTTTAATATTAGTTATCATTATAAGTTTAATATTCATTCAACCTTTATTTAGTGAGGGTCAATGATCACTCAATCAATCAAACTTTATTTCAGACACAAAAAAGGTCCATAAAAATACACATAAAAAATCCATAAAAAAAACAAATAAAATAAAGTAATAAAAGACAAATAATTCACTGAGTCGCAAATAAATGATGGCGCCAATGATTCCACAATCTTGAAGAAAATCTCACTGCACTAAAAGCAGGATTTACTAGATTTGCAATTATATTATTGCATGACACAGACAATCTACACATGCATTTATACATAAGATTCCTGAGCACAGCAGCACATGTGGGAACAGCATTATGTACAAACATATGGCTAGCACTGCTCCATATAGGCACTTTGAGGAGCAGCCTCATGCCATCATTGTATGCCACATAAAGTTTATGCAGGCTACTTTTTTTGTATCTTCGCCACAGATGAGCAGTGTATAGCGAAGTACAAAAAGCTTTAAAAATAGATATTTTCACAGAGGATGAACACATACCAAACTTTCTGATCAGAGTATTAGCTTGTGCATATATCATACGATACTGCCTACAGATGTCACGATCATCAGAGAGGTCATCAGATTTTACCTGACTAAATAAAGGTTGAATGAATATTAAACTTATTTATATTTTAGTACAATGCTGTTGGCTTGAATCTACCGTAGTTGTTTTTAGAATTTAAAGTTGTTTATTTGGAGTTTTTCCTCCCCCACAAAAAACAATTATTGTATTTAAAATGTACAATTTATAAATCAGAAATCACTATTATTCACTCATTCTCACATGTGAGGAAACAGCCATGAAGTACAACTAATAAAAACACAAATCAGGTTGAGTTTCTGGCACACATGTTTTTATTGTTTACGTTTATATGAAACTGTACAAATAATACTGCATGATC
Source organism: Garcialebias charrua (assembly GCA_038048925.1). Lineage (NCBI taxonomy): Eukaryota > Metazoa > Chordata > Actinopteri > Cyprinodontiformes > Rivulidae > Garcialebias > Garcialebias charrua. The sequence goes on from JBBPBX010021954.1 coordinate 27,010, forward strand.
AATAATCCAGGTAGAAATATCTAAAAAAGCTAAGCCTGGTCCTCTGGACCTTCAAAAAACAAAACAAAACAAAGCAAAAAATTTGTAGAAATGTTTCATCTTTTGTCCGAAAGACTTCCTCAGTCTGAGATGCTGTATTATAAGACTGAGCTGAATACAGCAGCTCAGACTGAGGAAGTCTTTAGGACGAAAGACGAAACATTTCTATAATTTTTTTTGCTTTGTTTTGTTTTGTTTTTTTGAATGTCCAGAGGACCAGACTTAGCTTTTTTAGATGTACAAATAATGTTTATGGACATGTTTTTAACCTGTAGCAAAAAACAAAACAAAATATAGACGTTCTGATGCAGTTAGAATTATATTTATAAGTTAATATTTTCAGAGGAAAGTTCTACTTTAAATATTTAAAGAACAAATAACGTTTTGGAAAATAATGATATGATTTAGTTGCAAGAATATCCAAACATTTTCTACTAAACCAAAAATACAATAGAAATTGTTATGATAAATTGCAAAATAACTAACATTAAGTTGAATATTTAGTGTGCTTATGCGTGTAATATGTGGCTAAATGAATAAAGTTATTTTGCATTAATTCAGTCAGAGTCTGATCATTTTTATTGTCATTCGCACCACATGTGGTACATGTGATGAAACGAGATTATGTACAGGTTCCCAGTTACATCAATAAAAAGTAAAAGAAAAACAGTAATAACATCTAAGATATGAACTAAGAAAAACATCAACTAAAAATACACTAAGCACTAGAAAACGCTCCAAACAGCGCTCGAATTCAAACATTTACATAATAAAAGTGTATGTTCTGTTTTTTACACGCAACATCTTCAGCTACTTTCTCTTTTTCAGACACTGGATTGCTGTTAAACAAATGTTTCTTTTTTATGTAATAATAAAATTGTGACTTAATGTTATACAATAACTAATATACTTGCTGTATCGTAGAAGTATTGTAAATTTAGCTTGTTGCCAAACTTTATAGTTCAATATGTTGTTATAATATAGAACTACTGTATATTCCCTCTGGATTTAAGCCCTGTCTGTGCATATCACTCAAGAGCGTTATATGCTGATATACTCACACTATACTTTCTCAATTATTTTCCATGTTTGCACATAATGAAACTTTGCACAACTTACTTTAAATAAGTTTTTATTTAATAGCTTCACTATATGTTTTTTCCTGCTGTTTGTACCTGATAGCCTTACCTGTATTTACTTCTGTTTTGTAGCCATTGTCTTTATTTTTACATTTAAGATGTTAGCGACTCTTCTGTGTCCTATAGTGTTTATCTTAATTTTATTTGTTTGGTTTTATTTGGCTTGATTAAAAAAAGATTTAATGCTGCAGGTTATACTGCACGCTGTTGTATTAAACTTTTATACTTTTTATGTTCACTGTTACTTTTGTGTTTTGTTTAAAATTAAACTATACTGTGAAGCAATATCAAACATGTTGGTTCAAATATCGTTAAAGTGAAAGTGATTTCAGAAATGGAAAGCTGTAAAAGTCCATTTTTGGGACATATTTCATCCAGTTTTATTTGTGGCTTTTAAAAACTATGACCACTATATGTTTATTGATGCCAAGATTGTTACAAGCCCATAAATTAACCAGAATAATACGGTAATTGTGAGTTGAAAAACACACATTCTTGCTCATATAATATTCATCATAAATTAATCCTATGATGACAAAATGTATAGTTTGAATAAGGGGCAGGAAAAACAGAACAAAAATGTGTTCAACTTCAAAGACTGACCACAAAATAAATAAAATAAAACATGCCAAAATTGAAATTACTATACATTACATTATTTTTCAGGTCTGGTTTTACACATTTTCTGTTCTCTTTCTCGTTGAATATATTGTAGCTCAAACAAACACAACATTTAGTTGCATTCTAAAAAAAAAAAAAAGGAGGAGGAGAAAGAAACATTGGTTTGAAACTTGACACCACGGTTAATTATTTACAAAGGTTACATTAGGGCACGTGGACAGATGGAAGATGATTAGGATGAAAAAAGCACGTGCTTAAAGCAGGCTAATATATGATGAATACAGCATGCAGTGATAAACTGAGAACAATGCATTTCTTTAAATCTGAATAGCATTCATCTGTTGTATAACTATTTTACAACAACTTGTATTTAATTAAAGAATGCTGCACGAGTAGGGAAATTAAACATGAGAGTTTAATTTAAAGTGTAACCATGTTTGAATTTAACTTCAAAACACAAAGCATGCATGCATGTCTCCTCTAATCAATTTCATGAATTGTTTAGTTTTGACAATGACAAAACAAACATTTAAATGTATTTCCCAAATAAAATAAAATAAAATAAAACCTGGAAGAACTAATTTGGGAAATTATAGTTTGGAACAAATTTAAATTTGATTTTGGGTCAACAGCTCAGTGAACTGAAAAATGATTTCTAGGCCTTAAAAAAATCATGCTATTTTAAAACATGCTCGCGAAAGATTCTCAGTCAGGACATGATAAATTCAAAAAACTTTCAATCCAAAAACAATTGCACTTTATTTGATGAAGAATCTCGGATGAAGAGCGAAACGTCCTCTGTTACAAGTCCAATTGTTTTTGTATTGGAAGTTTTTTATTTATTTATTTTTAAAACAAAATAAAAGGAAACATATTTATTTACATTTAGGATTATAGACATTTTTTTTTAACTTTTGCCGAAACATTCACCCAAAAAAAAAAAAAGCAAAGTGTATGATTATTATACCCTGATGCATGCTCAATATGCTCATGATTATTATGTTTACGACCTAACTATCATTGTACAAGACTTTTGCTTGTGTTTGAATTATATTTATATTTGGGTATCCTGGTCGATTCGCATCTCTCTTTTAAATTCCACGTGGAAAACCGAGTAAAGAAACTGAACATTGAACTGGGTTTCTTTTTCAGAAGCAGATCCTGTCTAACACTGAATGTTAGGAAACGCCTTTAACTGTGACTTTCCTTCCCTCCATTGATTACAGGGATAGATGTGAGATAGATAGATAGATAGATAGATAGATAGATAGATAGATAGATAGATAGATAGATAGATAGATAGATAGATAGATAGATAGATAGATAGATAGATAGATAGATAGATAGATAGATAGATAGATAGATAGATAGATAGATAGATAGATAGATAGATAGATAGATAGATAGATAGATAGATAGATAGATAGATAGATAGATAGATAGATAGATAGATAGATAGATAGATAGATAGATAGATAGATAGATAGATAGATAGATAGATAGATAGATAGATAGATAGATAGATAGATAGATAGATAGATAGATAGATAGATAGATAGATATAGATAGATAGATAGATAGATAGATAGATAGATAGATAGATATAGATAGATAGATAGATAGATAGATAGATAGATAGATAGATAGATAGATAGATAGATAGATAGATAGATAGATAGATAGATAGATAGATAGATAGATAGATAGATAGATAGATAGATAGATAGATAGATAGATAGATAGATAGATAGATAGATAGATAGATAGATAGATAGATAGATAGATAGATAGATAGATAGATAGATAGATAGATAGATAGATAGATAGATAGATAGATAGATAGATAGATAGATAGATAGATAGATAGATAGATAGATAGATAGATAGATAGATAGATAGATAGATAGATAGATAGATAGATAGATAGATAGATAGATAGATAGATAGATAGATAGATAGATAGATAGATAGATAGATAGATAGATAGATAGATAGATAGATAGATAGATAGATAGATAGATAGATAGATAGATAGATAGATAGATAGATAGATAGATAGATAGATAGATAGATAGATAGATAGATAGATAGATAGATAGATAGATAGATATAGTGGCATCCAACATCTGCAGGGAGCTTGTAGCGTTCGTGTATACTGCTCCTACAAGCACCTTGCAGATGTTGGATGTTGTCTATCTATCATGGTGCTCTAAGATTCATAACTGGCTGTGATTATCATACCCACCACTGCACCCTGTATTCACTGGTTAACTGGACATCATTAACCTCATGCAGACTCTTCCACTGGTGCATTTTCATCTTTAAATCACTTCTTGGTCTGCTGCCCTCATACATCTCCTCCTACATGTCTCTGCGTGAGTGCAGCTACAGCGTGCGCTCTCAGGACATGATTACCTGCAGTGTTCTCTCTGGAATATCTTACAAAACGATCTGAAGCTCTCGACCTTGACTTCTCTAAATGGCTTTAAGAATCTGTTGGAATCCTGACAAAAACCAATGCAGACATGTTCCTGTTTTTGATTTTCTACATCTACCTTATAATCTGTCTGTTTTTGCTTCTTTGATATCTTTGTTTGAACTTGGTAAAAAAAAAAAAAAATCTGTATTTCTCTTTTATGATTGTCTATCGTTGATTGTTCAAGGAAAATCTACTGTTGCTGTTGTCATCATTCTTTGTTTGTAGCCAGGTCTCTCTTGTAAACGAGTCCTCGAGACTCAATGGGATTAACCTGCCTAAATAAAGGTTGAATGAATGCATTTTAAAATAGTTTATGTTTATTAAATTTGTTTTTGTTTTTGTACAAAAGAAACACAATACAAGACAATCCCATAAATAACTTACAAAATATAAAAAAATGCAAGGTAGCAGAAAGAAGAATAAATCATATTATATCTGCCCCTTTTTTCAAACAATCAGATTAAACAATAATAATCTTCCACCAACAGTACAAAATGACTAGCCTGGTTAAAACCAGACCCTGTCCTTCACTTCGCTTCAGACAAGGGTCTGGACTTTTTCCATAGAGAAACGATTCTTGCTGGAGGCGTTGGCCTCTGCTGAGGAACAAAACCATTGGATATTTTGAACAGGGAAAGCATTCTGCTCCCTCCCCTCAGAGCCACCCCCCGTGCTCTGGTGAACTTGACTGACAACTGCTCCGCCTCCTGCAGCTTTTCTCTCGCTGCGCAAATTCTGTGTTTATATGTTAATAAAACATTTTAATAAAATAAAATAAAAACCATGGATCGCTGGTCCAGCTCACCAAAAGACCAGAAAATCTGATGGGACTCGGTCAGCAACGTAAAACCCAAGTTTAATTCTCGTGACAACCTCAGCCATTTCCTTGTTCATTTCAGCGGAGGGAGAGAAGGAGGAGGGAGCGAGCGATCACTTGACTTTTGGCCAAAAAAAAACAAAAGAAAACTCCAGATAAGGGATTAAGAAGGGGAAATTAATAAATTTGTGTCACATATAAAACAGTCCTGCATCGCTTTGAATGAGAACATGCCGCTGCTCGCTGACTGCGCGCTGGCAGAGCCCTTTTATAGGGCTCTGCGCGCTGGGACAGGTGGGGGCGTGGGTTAGGGTCCAAAACTCCGTCCCTTCTGTTCTCTGATTGGTCCGAACAAAAATCTACCGGAGAAATGGTTGTTAATGAGAGAAGTCCCAGACTGTGCAGTGAAGGGAAATGAGAATTGAGCGGAGCTGTGCAGGAAGGCGAGGGCCAGGCTACAAAATGACTATTTCTAATTTTCTAACTAATACACATTACGCTATTTCATATATATATATTTTTTAACAAATTCGTTTTGATCATTTTCTTAAATGTAAACATTGACTTGGCATTTTTAACTACATTCTCCAAGCCATTCCATAATCTAATTCCCTGGATTGAGGTAGAACGTCCCTTCAAACTAGTTCTGAATTGTGGTTTTACAAACATCTCCCCACCTGTTTCAAAGCCACCACCATCATCCCTGTCCCAAAGAAGGCAACGCCCGCATGCCTCAATGACTATCGCCCAGTAGCACTCACCCCCATCCTGATGAAGTGCTTTGAACGGCTAGTCATGAAAAGCATCACATCTGTCCTCCCTGCCTCCCTGGATCCCTTCCAATTTGCATACCGACCTAATCGCTCAACCGACGATGCCATCTCCTCTGCCCTCCACACAGCTCTCACACATCTGGACACGAAGGACTCTTATGTTAGAATGCTGTTCATCGACTTCAGCTCGGCATTCAACACCATCATCCCCCAACAGCTCATCCTTAAACTGGACAGTCTGGGGCTGAACACCTCAATGTGTAACTGGCTGCTAGACTTCCTGACCGGGAGACCACAGACAGTGCGGGTCGGGAGTAACACATCTAGCACCATCACATTGAACACAGGGGCCCCACAAGGATGTGTGCTGAGCCCCCTTCTATTCACCCTGCTAACACACGACTGCACACCATCGTACAGCTCCAACCACTTCATCAAGTTTGCGGACGACACAACAGTGGTGGGTCTCATCAGCAACAACGATGAGACGGACTACAGGAACGAGGTGAGCCGCCTGGCCTTGTGGTGCGGACACAACAATCTCACTCTCAACGTGGAGAAGACAAAGGAGATTGTTGTGGACTTCAGGAAGAGGGATGCCCAACATGCCCCTCTGACCATCAACAGCACCGCAGTGGAGAGAGTAGACAGCACCAAGTTCCTGGGAGTGCACGTCTCAAAGGACCTGTCCTGGAGCAGGAACACTGCAGCACTGGCAAAGAAGGCTCACCAGCGTCTCTACTTTCTCCGCAAGCTGAAAAGGGCTGGAGCTTCAACCCCCATCATGTGCACCTTCTACAGAGGTGCCATAGAAAGTGTCCTGACAAGCTGCATCACTGTGTGGTTTGGTGCATGTACTGCATCCTGCCGCAAGAGCCTCCAGCGCATCGTGAGAGCAGCTGAGAAGATCGTCGGCACCTCCTTCCCCTCACTGCAGGACTTACACAGCAACCGCCTCACTCGGAAAGCCCTCTGCATGGCAGGTGATCCCACACACCCACTACACAGCTGCTTCAGACTGCTGCCATCAGGGAGGAGACTGAGAAGTCTCCAGGCTCGAACCAGCAGACTGAGAGACAGCTCTGTTCATCAGGCAGTCAGGATGCTAAACACTCTGCCTGCTCTGCCTCCCCTCCCATTTGAACTGCCTTAACACAAAAAACTTTCTCACACATTACCACACAACACAAAGATTTTAACACTGGACTCTGTGTCATCAAACGGGTTATTCACTAAACTCTCGGTCATGTGCTCATTCAGTTTGCACTACTTCTCATATTTGCACTAATGTTTGTATTACATCACTGCCTATAGTCATACTACTGTTTACACTCACTGTTTACATACTACTGTTTACATTCACTGTTTACATTTATTAATACTGTTTACATTTATTACTACTGTTTACATTTACACTACTTTTATATCTACACCACTGCTGATACATATACAGTATTCTCTGACCAGCCTTATTTAAGGATGCCCAATGTGCCTTACTGCATATGCCACTTTTGCCTCTATACCAACATCAACTACTACCTCATACATATACTGTGTACATTAACTCATATGCTGCTTTGCCACTCTTTGCAAATGTCAATGCTAGAACCTTCAGTTTATTTTATAGATATACTTTTTATACTTTTTTTATACTACTATGCAAAAACTCAGGACAGTATTACACTTTTATTATTTCATTTTATGCTTATGTTCATTAAATGTTTAGTGTTTTAGTGTTGGTGTAAATTTTCATACTTTTATACTACTATGCAAAAACTCAGGACAGTGTTACACTTTTACTATTTTATGCTTATGTTTATTAAATGTTTCAGTGTTTTAGTGTTTAAATGGTTACTGTTGCACCGAGGGACTGAGAGAAATGCAATTTCAATCCTGTGTATGTCCTGTACATATTGCAGTTCTGACAATAAAGTTGACTTTGACTTTGACTTTGAACTCTGTCCCCTTAAGATTATAACAACTTTGTTTTTTAACAAAATGCATGTGGATATTTAAAGGTAATGCATTATTTTGAGCCCTATACATAACTGATAAAATATTATAATCTACCAAATCATGGAACTTCAATAACTTCAGTTGATAAAATAATGTACTAGATGGATGACAGTAATGTTTTCTAGTGATAATTCTTACAGCTCTTTTCTGTAATACAAAAATAGGCTTTGTGATTGTTTTACACGCTTTCCCCCAAACATCAATACAATAGATTAAGTGTGGAACAATGATTGTGTTATACAACAAATACAGAGCTTTATCATTCAATAAGTCTCTGACTTTGTACAGTACTGCAATCGATTTAGCTATTTTTATTCTTACAGAATTTATGTGTTGTTTCCATGTCAGTTTGTCATCAATGATAACACCCAAAAACTTCACCTCACTCACTCTACAAATCTCAACACCCTCAATTTTGAGTGGAACATCAACAGTTTTCTTTTTATTACTGAATATCATGTAATTAGTTTTTTCTAGATTTAATGATAATTTATTGATTTTAAACCAAGTTTGTATTTTGACAAATTCTGTCTTTATCAATTCCAACATTTGTTCTATATCTTCACCTAAACAGAAAAATGTGGTATCATCAGCAAAAAGTACACATTTAAGGAGTCCTGACACATTTACCAAGTCATTCACATATAAAATAAATAGCTTTGGTCCAAGTACAGAGCCTTGGGGAACTCCACATGTGATATTACAGAGGTCAGATCTTACATCATTTATTTGTACAAATTGTTTCCTATCTTTTAAATAGCTAGATACCCACAACTGGGCAGCATGGTGGTACAACTGGTAGAGCTGCTGCCTCTCAGCGAGCAGGTCCCCGGTTCAAATCCTGGTCCGGGGGCCTTTCTGGGTGGAGTTTGCATGTTCTCTCTGTGCATGCGTGGGTTTTCTCCGGGTGCTCCGGTTTCCTCCCACAGTCCAAAAACATGCATGTTAGGCTGATTGGTAACTCTAAATTGACCCTGGGTGTGAGTGAGACATGTCCCTCTAAATGAGTCCCTGTGGCTCAACGAGGCTAGCCTGTATAAATAAAGGTTGAATGAATGAATGTAATGCTGGTCCTCTAATACCATATTTGTTCAAATTTTCAAGGAGAATGGTGTGATCAATAGTATTGAATGCTTTTTTAAAATCAACAAAAATACTGACACAATATTGTTTTTGATCGACAGCGGTAGTTATTTGTTCCATTAATTCCATGTAAAAATAGTAAAACTCAAGATGACATTTTGTTTTTATCAAGATTTTTTCAAACATATATTTAGACGGTAAAGTACCTATCATCTTTATTGTTGTTTTCATGGTTTACATTTAAAATAGGATTGAAGAAAATTGCTTCAGTAATAAAATTTCAACAGTATTTGCGTTTCTTTTCATGTGTTTTGACCCTTTCTGCCTACCATAGACGTTCCGGTACACGGATGTTACATTTCTTGTCACAATAATACAAAGTTAACAACGCTCTAAGCCCAACACACCATTATTTCACAATAACTCCCGTTGTACTTTTAACATAGTTTTAATATAACTATATGAGAATGAATAGGTTGAGTATTGTACACTTCAGAACGATCAAACTATACAAAACCATGCGTGTTTATTTTATTTTGAAAATAAAACGATAGAATTCCGGTTTAATTGAAAGTCCTCTGATTGTGTGTACCCTACTGAAAATGAACGTTTTCATGAGGTTTCATGCAAAAGGGTAACAAGGTAAGTTAAACCAAGATTTCAATACAGTAAAATTTATTTAATATATAGTAATACTTATATATTTTCAGTTGGAAACACATAAATGTAGATTGAAAATAGGTTACACGGAGTTTGGTGCAATATGTTGCCAAATTGCCAGTCTGGTTCTGAGAAGTGTCTGAAAGCTGTTGGTTTATGGGGATAGTCACTAATATTAGACACCAAATAGTCAGCATGAACAGTGATTTGTGTTAATATATTATATCTTATGAACTATTGCTTATAGCAGCTCTAACAGCAATGCAGAAGCATGTTTACTGTTACTCATTTCCTGAGTTAGAGACTAAAACTTCTAATATACTGTACTGTACTTGGTAAATCAGATAAAGGCATCACTTAATCACCAACCATTAATTTACTTAATTAATTAACGTTGCCTTCAAATGTTTCTTAGTTAAGAATTGTTTTAGAAATACAGGTGGTCCCCGACTTACGAGCGCCCTGACCTACGAGGGTTCGACTTTACGAGATTATCATAATTAATAAAAATATGAAATTAAAAAAAAAAAAAAAATTTTTTTTTTTTTTTTGGGTTTAAATGTTCTTAATTTCATGTGTACAGCACTTTGTTGCAGCTGTGAATGTTTTAAATGGCTTTATAAATACGGAAAGTATCATTATTATCATTTTTTTAAAATAATTTCGTGCTTTTTTGAACAACTTCCTGCGGGGGAGGCGGTACTTCCGGTACTGCCGAGACTGGAACTAATGAATGAACTGTTATTTCGGTACTGCCTGACTGGAACTAATGATTGTAAAATGGCGGAGCCGCCATTTTACAATCATTAGCTCAAGTCTCGGCACTCGGCAGCCGGCGTTGGAAGACTGTTTCTCCCATAAGAGGATGCCTCATACGGATAAATTAACTGGAAACACTCCCTGAACTCTGTGAATGTCTCAGGACTGGAGCAGCAGCCGCGATCCCTCCGCCGAGCGCTTCCACAGCACCGCGCGAGACCAGCAGCTCATGGTATGAGCTAAGGCTAACATGCTAAACCGGACCCCACCAGAGCTGTTGCTTCGACAGCCGGCTTTGTGCGATCAGAGGTCCCTGGAGCTCGCCTCGATGTCGGACTGGAAGCCGAAGACATCGGGGGACAACGAGCTAACTTGGAATAACAAAGCCGACAGCATTTTTGGAGATGCAGATAAACCGGACTGCCCGGAGCTGCGGATTCGGGGGGGCTAATGCTAACAGATGCAGCTGAAGGCGGCGCAAGCAGACGGCTTTCGGTAAGTTATTAAAACTTTTTCTGTATGAAGTTAGGATACTAACAGTCCTTTCTGTCTGGACTAGACAGTTGCACTGCACTTTGATTGCACATAGAGCGCACGGAGGGGGGGCGAGAGACGACGTGTCTGTCGTGTGAAAACAAAAGGCGGAGAAAAGCATTGTTGTACAGAAAATAACTGTACAGGTATGTGTTTATAATAATAATGTAGTGATATAGGCCTTTGTCTTGACCTTCAAGTACACCTCTCCACATCTCTCTGAAACTCTAAGTGTTACACCTTCTTGAAGCTCTCAAGGAGACAGATGGACACTTATATATTTTAACAATTATTATGAATTAATGGACACTAATTAATCAGATTGAACTTTCTCTTTAATGTGTGTTAATTCAGAATTGATCTACAGTATATTTTTGTCATTTTTAATGATGATCTGTTACTTTCATGAGCTTTGGCCTTCTACTGGTTTTATTTCTGCAAAGCAAGCAAGACTCTGTCGCTAAGGCAGAAGTCAGGGTAAGAGCTGTTCTCTTGCAGCCTTCTCTGTTTTGTCTAGGAAGTTAGCCATAACATTTTCTGTGCTTGCAAGCAGGCCACCTGGCTGTTTATGTAAACAGTTTTCCTGTTGTCCGTCAAGAGACTTTCTACCTATGAAATTAAACTTCCATCTTTTATTTTGTGAAACCAGCCTGTAGCCATTAAGAAGGTGGGTCAGACCCCACCTCCCCTATATAATGGGCACTTCCTATTTGGAAGTTAGTTTTTGGAGGAGAACTACTTGCAACTGTTTCTCTTCCCTGGGAAAGCTGGAGTCGGCCCGGTCATATGTCAACGACCCACGTCTCCGCTAGGATCATAGCAAAGCCTTACTGTGATCCTGTCACTGTTCTGGAAGAATTTGTTTTCTAAAGTTTTATTTTGAAAGTCAGTCTGTGCGCTCGACCGTTGGTCCCTGCCGAGGGAGGCGAGTTCCTCGTATCGTGAATCAGCACACTCACGCTGAAGTCCAACTGGACGGCCACTGGACAAACCCATCCACGTGTGTGTCCACAACTTCTCCACTCTTGTCTCCAAGAGACGAACCTCCAACAGGTAAAGAGCCGTGGTGTGTTTGAACGTGCGGGAGCCCAGCAATCTGCTCGTGTGGGGGAAACGGTGTCACCTAGTCTGGTTCAAAGTAAACAACTTTAGCTTAACTTAGCTCCAGAACTCCTTCCTCCTATTTCTTATTTTTCATAAGCTATTTAATATGTTTGTTTTCATCATGGTAAACTTTAAGTAATGTGCCAACAGAAAGGTCCAACTGTCTGTTTGTTTTAATTTGAATTCTTGTCAACGTAGTTATTAAATCAGAGCTAATATCGATACAAATGTTTAATGTAATTTTTGTGATAGTTTCAATAAAAGGTCTATATTTTTGTAGACCAACATAAATTGAAGTCTAAGTGTGAAATTACATTTCTTGTCTAATCACAGTAAAAACAATTTAGTATCGGAAAAAGGAAGAACTCGCACTTTGGTGGCAGTTTGTGCAAGATTAAAGTCTGCTAAACTGCGCATCCAATAATGGTGGCTCAGTAAGTGTTTAAATACCTTACTATACATCATTATTTATTCAATTACAATAATAATAATAATAATGAATTCAATTTATAACACACTTTTCATTAATGAAAATCTCAAAGTGCTACACGGTGCAACAGAAATTAAATGTCAATAAAACAAGTAATAGAACAAGTAAAATCAATAACAGTATCAACTAAGATCAAAAGTAGAATCATGAGGAGGCAGAGTATGCTCGGTTGAAAAGAAAGGTCTTCAAGCCGCTCTTAAAGTCAACCACAGACTGTGGGACCCTCAGACAGTCAGGAAGAGAGTTCCACAGGCGGGGGGCAGCCACACTGAAAGCCCGGTCTCCCATGGTCCTTAATTTGGTTCTCGGAATGTGAAGGAGATTACTGTTCTGTGACCGCAGCGACCGGGTGGATGAGTGTGGAATAAGAATATCCTTCAGATAATCTGGTGAAGTTCCATGTAAGCATTGATGTGTAATGAGAGCAGTTTTGTACTGAATTCTGTAGGCGACAGGAAGCCAATGAAGGTTATGAAGAATGGGCGTAATATGTTCAAATTTACGAACTCGCAACAAGATCCTTGCAGCACTGTTTTGAATATATTGAAGTTTCTGAAGGTTTTTGCCAGGGATTCCAATAAACAGGGAGTTGCAGTAGTCGAGCCTGGAGGAGACAAAAGCATGGACGAGCTTCTCAGCATCGGAAAAAGTTAGGGATGGGCGAAGTCTAGAGATGTTTCGAAGATGGAAGAAGCAAGTTTTAAACAGAAGCTTAATGTGATTTTCAAATGTAAGATTGGAGTCCATTTTTATTCCAAGATTAGTAACAGAGGTGGAGAGGGGGATGTCTTGTCCAGAAAAGGAAAGTGTTGTTATAGGAGATGTTTGTACCTGGTGAGGGGTGCCAATCAGTATGGCCTCAGTCTTGGAGCAGTTTAATTGAAGAAAGTTCTGATTCATCCATGCCCTAATTGCCTCCAGGCAGGCAGAGAGGGCAGTGAGTGAAGATGGAGATGACAAGGTGGAAGATGAGGATGCTCCAGTCCTGATGTAAAGCTGTGTATCGTCGGCATAACAGTGAAAAGAAATGTTGAACTGATTAATAATTTGACCTAAAGGCAGCATGTAAAGGGAAAACAACAGGGGCCCCAGAACCGACCCCTGAGGGACACCACAGGAGACAGAGACTGTCTGGGACGTGGCGTTGCCAAGACTAACACATTCCAGCCTATTGGAGAGGAAAGATTTAAACCAGTCCAGGACGGTGTCACAGAGACCGACCTCCACATGAAGACGGTGGAGGAGGATACTATGGTCCACAGTGTCGAAGGCTGCAGTGAGGTCAAGGAGGACAAGGATGGAGGGAGAGCCAGTGTCAGCAGCCAAGAGGACATCATTAGTAACTCTCAGCAGTGCAGTCTCAGTACTGTGAGCTGCCCTGAATCCAGACTGGAACTTCTCATACAGGGAGTGTTGTTGTAAGTGATCCTGCAGCTGAGCAGCAACTGCTTTTTCCAGCACTTTAGACAGAAAAGGGAGGTGTGAAATTGGGCGGTAATTAGAAAAAATGTCGGGATCCAATAGATATATGAATATAGATGAAGATGATAGATGAATGCGTGGTGTAATGTGCTAGCTAACTGCTTGTAAATACAGTGTTGTGCATGTTTAAGGATCAGTATGTATGCTTGTTCAGTCTCATGTTGATAAACGGGTGTGCGCCGCAGCGCTAGCGTCTTTTTTCTAGTTGCGAGCAAAGTTCCGGTTTTACGAGATAGCCACTGCGGGCCGTTCCGATGTACGAATTTTCGGTTTACGAGCAACTCATAAGTACGGAACTCGCTCGTAAGTCGGGGACCACCTGTACAGTACCCTTTTTTCTCGTTGAGGCTCTTCTGGATATGTGTTTTCTGTATTTAAAGTTGTTGTATGGTACTGTATTCCAAATTTTAAAATAAATAGTTTTTTTTGCTTATTTCTTAACAATTCACTTTATGCAAAGATTAGTAAATAATCAAAGACTTAAAGGTACACTGACATCATCTTACAAATTTGCATGAAATGATAGAAGATATATATATTTTATCATTCAACTATGTTCTTTTTTGCAAACAAGATGATAAAATAATGAAAATTCCTTCCAGTCTGAAATGAAAAACCGCTTTTTTTCTCTGAAAAATCCGACTACAAGCGAATGCAACATTTGTGACGTAGGAGAAAGAACGTCTTTAGAACGCCCCATATAAATTATTCATGCGAACAAGAAATAAAACAACAAAATTATCAATCTAAGTTAAGATTTGAGCTATTTGTCTTTAGTTTTGTAAGCAGGAAGTTAGATGAGCAGAAACAGCAGGTTCTAATTTAGGTCTGTACCCGTATTTATTTGAGTCTTACCTGTTCAGGAAGCAGGGAG
>JBBPBX010021955.1:8065-25326 GCA_038048925.1 Garcialebias charrua
TATATATATATATATATATATTATATATATATATATATATATATATATATATATATATATATATATATATATATATATATATATATATATATATATATATATATATATATATATATATATATATATATATATATATATATATACACACACACACACACACACACACAATATAGTGCCGTACTTGCCGCCGTATAAGTCGCATCAGTCCAAATATGTCTAATAAAGTGGAAAAAAAACATAAGTCACATCTATTATGCGTCCCATTTGTTATGCCTCACCGCTGACCACCTGGAAACGTGGGCCGGGGTTGTGCCAAAAATCGATTGAATTCTAAATAGTGGCCGTGGGAACGTGCACGGGAGGACTTTAACAAGAATTTAACAAGATTAACACTTAAAAACAATTATTTGTTTGCTCAAAATTATAGTAGTGTCTCAGGCTAACTTTTCCTTAATAAATATACTACAGTATATTGGTCAATTCAGCTGCATTTAAAAAATAGATTTGCGGCTGCGGGGGCGCGCAGTGGGAGGACTCACTGTGCATTTCTTTGAATTTTAGCAAGATATCCACCTTAAAACAATTATTTGTTTGCTCGACATTATAGTAAAGGTGTGTCTCAGTTTTACTTTTACTTAATACAGGTAGTCCCCGACTTACGAGCGCTCTGACCTACGAGGTTCCGGACTTACGAGCTGGCGAATTTTTGGAAAAAACGCAAAAAATACCAAGTTTTTCTGTGTTTTTTCACCACAGTTCGTTAGCTAAACATGTGGACACACGTTTCCGATCATTTTTATGCACTCGTAAGCAGTTTTTCGATGAAAAACGAGTGTTTGTAGTCGCGCTAGCAAAACCGTTCCAACTTACGAGCGAAATTCCGGACTTACGAGACACGTGGCGGCCGTTCCAAGTTACGAATTTTCGCTTTACGAGCGCCTCGGAGGAACGGAACTCGCTCGTAAGTCGGGGACTACCTGTAAATGCACTTTAACATTCAAATCAGCTGCATTTCACTTGGGCGTCGTCGCTAAATGCAGCTGATTTGACGTTTGCTCCAGGAGTTCCGGAGCGAGACGAAGGTGACTTATGGCAAGCAAAGTGGCTCATTAATAGCCACTTTTACCTATTAATGAGACACTTGGCTTGCCATATTAGTCGAGGGCCCTCTAGTGGCTGAAAATGGTAGTGTTTGATATTTTCCTTGTCAGAATGAATGAAATCGTCAGATCTCAGACAAAACTTGGGTTATAAATATGGGAAAAAAACATATATTAGTTCTTCAGTGTATAAGTCACAGGACTTGCAAATTTATGCAAAAAGGTGCGCTTTGTATACGGCAAAAACTATGGTACACTGTATATTGTATATATGTGTGTGTAATAGAACAATATAATATCTTGTAAAGGCATTTGCTTTATAACACTTAATTTTTAAGTTTGATTTAATTCAGAACAATCATGGAAAAGGAGCATTAAGTGTAGAACCACCAGGCTGAGGAACAGCTTCTACCCTGAGGCTGTTAGACTCATAAATCTCTAAACAGGAAAGAAATCACTGTGAAAATTACTGTGAAAAAAAACAACAACTGTGAAAGTCGCTGTAATGCCACTTGGATGTTGATATGTGCTGCTGACTATCCATGATGCTGATCTCATGCTGCTGATTATACTTCATGTTGTGTTCATTAATCTTCATCTGCTCATACAGACTCATGTTGGTGCTGCTGTTGTTTTGGCACATTGTTTTTGTACCATTAGTGCTTCTTGTATTCTTAGTCTTGTGTATTCTCAATTTTAGTGAATGTAGTGTGTTCTTGGTTCATGACTTGGATCTTACTGTTTTTCTTTACTATTTGTATTTTTTGTTAGATGTAACTGGGACCCTGTGTACATAGTTTCGCTCCACCTCATGTACCACATGTGATGTGAATGACAATAAAAATCCTTGCATTCTTGAATGAAAATAAGATAATGATTTAAATTATTTTACAAAAAATATTGATCAGTTGAATCTGTGTGCACAAATGTGCAGACTGTATAATCTACAAAATAAATTCAAAAAATAATATTTTCTGTGCAAATAACTTCTTAAGATGTACTCTGTTAAATACTGAATCTCAATTAAATAAAGTAGCATTCCTTAAAGCTTCAGTATGTAGCTTTTTTTATAAACATATTTCTTCACTCTGTCACTACCTCCTGACAGACTGATGTTAGCCAGGTAATCTCTGAAAAAAAAAAAAAAAATATTGTCCCCTTGCTTCTCCAGGTGGTAAATAAGCATTTCTAAAAAGAAAAGGTGACACGCCATTTTCCAGCCAATAAAAACAGAGTTTGTAACCAGCCAATAAAAACAGAGCTTGAATTTGAATCAGCCAATAAAAACAGAGCTTGAATTTGAATTTCAACAGACCATGGGAGAGCAGAGCCATATATGGCTCTGAGGGGGAGGGATCAGAATGCTTTGCCTGTTGAATTTTTTTCTAAGTGCTGCAGTTCTACAGAAACTGCAGACTGAACCTTTAAAGGAATGCATGTCATCTGCACCCTCGCACAAAGATCTATGATTGGTGATCTGTGCGCACTCAGAGTATGTGTTGAGGGATGACTCTCAAAGACTACCATACACAAGATTTAGGTAATATCTGTAAAATGGACTGAGTTAAATGAACTCAACACTTTCTGAGAGTTTAAAATCTATCTGGGTTTTCAAGAAATATTTTGCTAACAGACAGACAAATGAACACAGAAACAATTGTCCACCTATATGATGGTGGATAACTTAAATCAAATGTGAAATAAGGATAAAATAATGTTACTACAGTATTCCCCCTATACCACATACATGCACCTAATGTCACTCTGAGGATCAGATGAGGTTTAAGTTGTTGACTGCCGTACTCCTGACTCTGTTTATTTCTGTCTGACAGGGAGCGACCACATCATTCAGGTCTGGCAGCGTCCAGCAGGCACAAACTGTACACGCATTGACAGATTCTCACTGGGCTCTGCCCCTCCTGATCCACCTCCACGTCGTACGACAGCAACCATGTGGCCTGGATGTCTGAACATGGAGTCGGATTCTTTTACAGGGAGCAGTTTCTCACTTCTCATGAGGATCACAGCGTGCTGCTCATGAGCGCTGACCAGAGCGTGGCAGCTGCTGGGGGGAAAGATTGCTGATCACATCAACTGGACATGTGTTTATGTAAACACTGGATGCTTTGGAAGCATGATCAGAATTATTCTGCTATTTTCAAGTGTTTTTGATGGAAGAGGTACTGTAGTTACAAAACGAGGACAGTTTCTACAGTACAATTACATTACAATCAAATCTTTGTGGCACAAATATGCTATAAATGTCCTAAAAAAGGCAGTTTAAAAAAAAAACATTTGTTTTGGGTGTAATATTGTCTAAAATATATACTGTATAAAGTTAAGTCAGGTCCTCTGGATGGATTATTGTTGAAACATTTTGTCTTTTATCCAAAGGACTTCTTCAGTGAGGGTAAAAGACGAAACGTTTCAACAAGAAGAATCGGTCCAGAGAACCTGACTCAACTTTTTTTGGGGGGATTTTCTACCTGGATTGTTGAGTGTGCGTCATGATTGTTTAAAATAAAACTTAGAATACCCATATATCAAAATGGAGAGCACAAGTTTGTTCTGACCAGCTAATGGCTCAATGGAGAGAGGCCAAAGACAACGCTGATTTCTGCCATATGCAAACAGCTTTAATGGCAACACTTGCTAACAGTTCACGTAAAATATATTTTAACATCTTAAACCAACATTTTCATTGGATAGGTATCTGAGTTCACTTAAGATACAGGTACTGTATTCCATTTAGCAATACATGTTTTACACAAAAGTTTGATTCTTGACCATCAAAAGACTAAGACACACTCATTAATTTGGTTAAAATCATTTTTTATGTTTTTTTTTGCATTCAACCTTTTTTTAGTCAGGTAAATCTTAATCGTTTTGAGCATGTTCCAGCTTGCAGACCTTTAGACAGTTAAACTTTATTTGCAATGGACTGTAGACCAACCCAGTTTTGAGGTAACTGTGTATTCTTCAAGTCATGGTAAATATGTAGTGTTCAAATGAACCGCTTTGCAAATTTTGTTAAGTTGTTTTAGAACAGATGTGATCCATGTTGGTCTTTTCTCGCTATAGCCATTAGCTTGATTTTCCACTCTAAATTAACACGTTTTACCTCAGAGCTTTGCACCTGAATGACGCCACGTCCAACTTAACTGTGTTCTAGTTGCAAGTCATTAAACCAGTAGGATTTATAGATCGTTCTGCTGAGCGCCCAGTTAACTCTCATTATCATTTCCAGACAAAAATATGTTTCTTTCTATTTTTATGCCTTTAAACACCGTGGCAACAGGTTTACCAATGAAGGTTGTGCAGTATTATGTGCTCAAATGACTAAATGAATGCAAACCATCAGAATATAAATAAACCGTTGATTACAGAAGATTTTTGTGTTTGACAGCCATTTTTTTATTTTGAGGTTGATGAGAAACATCAGCCTCAAAATCAAAATGTCAACTTCAGCTGGTTTTCAGTTGTTTTTTTACTTAAAACTCAGAAATTGCAATTTTCAAGCACAAATTGATTTTAGATTTTCTAAATTGATGTTGTTCTGATGACTATCTACCATTAAAATTTTTTAAATAAACTGACTGCGGATAATCTCATCACAGAACACTACTCTTTAAAGTCATACTGTACTCTCTTTTAAAGCCTTAAAGCTCCACTGACATCATCTTTTAACTTTCCATAAAATGGCACAACATATATATATATTAAGATTGACCTCTGATCGTTTTTGCTAAAACAATGTGAAATGAATGAAAATTCCTCTCAAAAACAGTTTAAAATTAGCGCCTTTTTTTTCACACGATAAATACGGGGTTTCCCCGTCGCGCGCTTATGACGTCACTTCCAGACTCGCGTCAAATGCGCACCTTGTTTACAATGGACAAGATAACGCGACCCGTCCAATTTAGCCATCTAAAACTTTATATTTTAGCGGTTTGACTCCAGAGAAGCCAAAGTTATTTCCAGTAAACAGCAGGTTATAATTTTTTTTCAGCTCCTGCTGGTTTTTGGAGACTTTTCACTTCAGGAAGTGAGCAGCTCTGTGAGGTCTTACACAGCAGCTGATATGAGAGTCAGAAGGAATTCTACATGTAAATAGTTTTCACAGCACTGAAATGGTAATATATTAGTTAATGTTTCTAATAATTATTCAACATTAATTTATAGTTTAAAAAATTAGTCCCTTTTAAATTATCTGTTAAATATATTATTCTTTTACTTTATTTTGTTTGTGTTTTCAGGTTTCCAGGTCTCCAGTCCATCACCTGAGGCTCTTCCTGTTGAACCACTAGTACAACCCAGACTTTCACATCACAGCAGGTAAGATTGCATCAACAAAAAGAATAGTACTCAACAATATTCTTTGATGTAAATCTGTTGATTTTCTGTGGTTCTGATGAGGGAAGTGACAAAGTGGATGCAGCATTCAGCCCATAATGGACCCAGATGTCCCCTGCGTCCAGACCTACAACACCTGGACATCCAGGAGCGTGTGAGTGCTAGTCTCCAAAAAAAAAAAAAAGCTTCAACAACATTTTACAGTCCAGTCAGACAGTTCATTTTACTTCTGGGTACATTTTTGCCTAAAATTTCTTCAGATTTATTTCTTTGATTTATACAAAATTGTGATCATATCAAGAATCAGCCCTTTTGTATGAAAACATCTTCCTATTTAATGTTCATAATTGCAATGAAAGTGTTCTCAAATGCTTTTATTTTTTGCCTTTTTTCACAAATGGTAGGAGTCCCAGTTTTTGAAACATTTGTCTCCCATCTACTTGTTCATTTGACCTAATGCTTAAAGTTCGACTTAACGTGTTATACGTCAGCCTGCTGTCAGGTCTGTGCACAGTGCAGATCCTGTTGTTCTCATTGTTCCCTCTCCCTGGATTCAGTTTTTGAACATCCCTTGGGCCTCACTTGGTCAGTGAACACAGATCAATTCCACCCACATGTCCTGCCATTCCATGCTTTACCAACCTGATCTGCTAAGAAAATACACTCACGTACTTGCTAGAACTTCATGCAGCAGTGGGCACTCACACTCCTCTGCACAGAGAGCGCTCGCTCTGCCTTTGAAGGAGATGTTCACCATCGCTGCTGCACCTGATGTCCTGAAGCTGTGTCCATCTGTAGAAACCTGCAGGATGATGACTGTGGCACAGCCGCATGGGAGACTGCAGCAGTTTTATTTCACCAACATGTGTCAGAAGGACATGTGAACGCTTTGCAGAGCATGTTGACCTCTACCCCTTGTCAATGCATGTGGTTTCCTCAGGATATGGGTTTCTGGTGAAAACGACAAAAAGAGGAAGTGCTCTGAAGAAAGTGTCTTCTCTTGACTCCTTCTTTCCACAAGACAAACTTCACCTTACATGTGCATACGTGCTGTTTGTGGAGGACTCGGACACAAGTTGGTTACTGAGCTCTGCTGGTGCAGCTTTGACGCAGTGGAACTAGCACTGATAACTTTCTTATAAATTATAGTCTTAACAAAATACCATTAGGTACTCTTTAGGACATTCTTTGCACCTAAAGTTACTGCAGGTCTCAGAAATGAATGTTATTTTCTAATGTTGTGTTGGATGAGAACAGTTTTTTTTAAAGTGTATGTTTCTAAGTTTAATTTGTGGCTTTGCTCCAGAAAAAAATAATGTTACAAAAAATTCTGTTTTACTTTAAACAATATTTCAATAGCTTTTAAAGTGGTGTTTTGTGGAAAAAATAATGAACATCTTACCTGTTGTGGATAGCGTTTTCAAAGAGCTAAATTTGAAGAAATAGTTTAATTTTGACCAGATTGATAACATGTCTGGTTACAGCAAAGACTAAAATGGATTGTTGTCGTGCTAAAACAGCTTGAATATCCTAATGTATGGAAATGTTTTTAATAAAAAAATGTATTTACATCTTCTCATTGCATGGTTCTTTTGGCCAAAATGCTGATACTGTATATATCCGCCAGAAGTAGGTCAGGCTGCACCAAAGGTGCTACAGCTAGATGCTGCTGTTATTTGTGCTTGCAAGAAGAGCATTTCTGCGTAAAGTGTGATGTGAAACTGACTACGATGTAAAAGTAAAATGTATTTGGATGAACTAGTGAGACATTTTTTAGATGGAAGTTGTTTTAAGTTGTTTTAACATCACTTTTAGTCTTGACCTCACTTAGACTAGCCCTTAGCTCTTCAATCCAGTTGGAATTAAACTGGATTTATACAAACTGGGGTCATTCAAAAAGCTTCCGACAACAAGTAAGCTTATGGTTTCTAACTTTTTAACAGAATCCTAGTGTAAAGGACTCTTTAATATTATATATATCGTATTAATAAAGAGCACATGTTCGAAATCTGTCTGTTTGCAAGCTGCCTTTTATCAATAATCTCCAATGCATTTTTGATGGAAGTGATTTCTTTTTTTGTTGAAAACTCGATTAATTTACCAGTTTTCATCATTAGCATCCTACATACATAAATGATTCCTTCTGACCTTTTAATTTCCCATGTTTTTTCTTAATACTGCAAATTGTTAGTATATATTTTTTTTGTCTCTTATAGGAAAATTATCTTCATGTCATCCCCCAACAGTTTTTAGTTCACTGTTGGAAAAGAAAATAGCTAGGCACATGCATAAAAGACAATTAAGAATCCATTTTAAAAGCCTGCGTTACATTAAAGACATTTGTGTAAGATAAAACGCAGCATTCACCCTACAATAATATGGGCACAGGAGCCATTTGATTGGCCAGTGGCTACGAATAGAGCCCCCCAAAAAAGCATTGTGCATCAATAGGGAACAAAACACACTTTGTAGAAACAAAACAACAAAACTAAATAGGGATCATTTTATCGTTTACGTCAGAAGGTTTTGAATACATGACTGAACTGTCT
Source organism: Garcialebias charrua (assembly GCA_038048925.1). Classification (NCBI taxonomy): domain Eukaryota; kingdom Metazoa; phylum Chordata; class Actinopteri; order Cyprinodontiformes; family Rivulidae; genus Garcialebias; species Garcialebias charrua. Next base: position 16,068 of record JBBPBX010021955.1, read on the forward strand.
ATTACAAAACTAAAGTGCACAGTAGTTGCAGCTCCACGACGTGCACGGACGGTGTCAGGAGGAGTTCAGAACGACAGGCTGCAGCAGCAGAGAAGGCCGCAGAGCTCCACATGCTGCAGCCTGGGCTTGTTCGGCTCCTGAACACCGGGACCGCTCTGCCGCGCCTCCTTCATATTTAATAGTTCTGTTGAATTATTCTGGCTCGCTGCCGTGTTGTGCCACGGTGAATTGGGCCGGGGAGTTTGTCAGTGTGTGTCTGTGTGTACAGGACAGGGACGACTGGGAGAGGGATGCCACGACCGCTGGAGGCCTGTTGGAAAGTACAGCCATAGCAACAGGGATGAATTAATGAACAGTACGTGAACGCTACGTTTAACACAAGTGCTCTCACACACACACGCACGCACACACACAGACGAGGAGAACATGCCAGCTGGTGGGTTTCATATTCAATGATAACCTGGTGAGGCAGCTTTAAATCTCCAAAACATCCAGAGTAGTTCACAGCAGCGCCCACATTTCCCAGTAAAATGAAACAAAAGGAAATTATCTGAAGGAGCTAAAAAGTTTAAATCAACATGCCTTGATTAAATAAATTTTAGATTATTTCATTGGGCCTTTTGTATAAAAAGCACTTCAGTGTCAAAGAGATTGATTCAGTGGATGATGTTGATCGATTGTAAAACCTTTTTGCATCGTGAAGCTTCAAATGATTTTAAAATAGAGCTGAATGTGTCCATAGAGAACATGTGTTCACATCTGTGAGTGATGAGCTTTATGCTGTAGTGAACATCTGCTGAGTCAGCACTGTTCAGACAACAGTCTGTAGCGCCCCCCGCAGGAAAGATAGAAGAAATATTAAAGTTTTTTTTTTAAATATAGGTGATAATAAAATACTTTAAATGTAATTGTGCAAATGAGCTGTTTGATTTGAACCACAAGCTGGGGGTTAAGTCTAAAAAGATTATGAGAATTAAAAAAAGAATACACATTCCACCAGATCTTAGGTCAACAAGAAATAAGAAAAAGCCCAAAGCTGCTGTGGAATGAAAACAAAAATCTGACTCTGCAAACTCCATGTTTAATAATAAAATAATAATAATAATAAATAAAACGTCAGTTTACTAACATTTTCTGTTGAATATATGCTCAGTTTCATGTTCTGGCAAACAAAAGCAATAGTGACAGCTGCTATAGTATATGACACCAAACTTTTCTATTGGGGCGGCACGGTGGCTCAGCTGGTAGAGCTGTTGCCTCTCAGTGAGAAGGTTGTCGGCTCAAATCCTGGCTGGGGGCCCCTCTGGGTGGAGTTTGCATGCTCTCTCTGTGCATGTGTAGGTTTTCTCCAGGTTTCCTCCCACAGAACAAAAACATGCATGTTAGGCTGATTGGTAACTCCAAATTGTGCCTAGGTGTGAGTGAGAGAGTGAATGGTTGTTTGTAGGGATGCACAATATTGGATTTTTGGCCGATATGTTAAAACTTATTCGGCCGATAACCCATACTAATACATGTACAGATATTTTTTCCTAGATGCTCTGCTGTGGACTTAAACTACAACATTACAGTATTCTGCATGGTCTTTGTCAATTAGACCTGCTACCAAATGCAGATGCCAAAAAAGGCTGAAAATGATGCAACACTTCAACTTGGATTATGTTTAATGTCAAATTTATTCATGACATTTACTCTCTATAAGACAATGACAACACTTGAACAGTGCAAATTTGTAAATTTTCACAACTCAACGGCGCACAATGTCAACGTTGTGCTGAAACTGCGTCTTTTGTATCGGTGAGTTATTTTGATGGAATGGACGATGTCCGATATATACTGTTTTTTTTTTTTGTTGCCTTTTTCGGCTCTAGTGGCCCATTTTTGTTGTAGAGGATGGAGGGCGAAACAGGGCAAGAGAGGGGGAGACATTGTGGAAAAGTCGTCGGGACCGGGATGTGAACCCGCAACACCACAGCGAGGACTAGCCTCAAACATGGGCCGCGCTCTTAACCCCTGCGCTCTTAACCCCTGCCCACCATGTCCGAGATTTAACTTTATCGCCAATACGGGCCGATACTAGCCTGGTTAAAATCAGACCCTTGTCCTTCACTTCGCTTCGTACTAGGGTCTGGGACTTCTCCCATAGACAACGATTTCTCCGGTAGATTTTTGACCGGACCAATCAGAGAACAGAAGGCGGATTACCGGACCAATCAGAGAACAGAAGGCGGAGTTTTGAACGACGTCGACTGACGTCGTCAGTTAAAATGGCTGCCGCCACGAAGGAATTTTCATGAAAACAAGGTAAAAAACTATTATTTCTTTGCTGAGAAAAAATATATTTCTTAGCTGACGTTATATCAGAAGTGTTCCTGAGCTTAACAGTTCCTAAATCAATTCACGAAATGGTCAAATCTGCTGGATTTAAATTGTTTCGGTTTGACATTTTCCAAACAGCCTCGGGTGCGCTACGAAAATAAATGATAAAAAATCGAATTTTATCTCAAATGTTTCATCCAGGCCAACAGTCAGTAAATTAGAGCCATATAATTACACACTGGTAGCAGAAAAATATCCACCGAGTGGTTTCTGAGCTACTTATCTGATAGCCTGGACCTCGCCAGGCTAAACTAACAAAACTCTGCCTTCTGTTCTTGGTCCGGTCAAAAATCGACCGGAGAAATCGTTCTCTATGGGAGAAATCCCAGACCCTAGTACGAAGCGAAGTGAAGGACAAGGGTCTGGTTTTAACCAGGCTAGGCCGATACCGATACCATGCCGATAATATCATGCATCCCTACTCGTTTGTTTCGGTATCCCTGTGATAACTGGAGACCTGTCCAGGTGTTCCCCTCCTTCCACACGATGACGGCTGGAAAAGTGGGTAAAGATAATGGATGGATCTAAAAAAGTATGTCCTGTGGGCATTCAAAAAAACAAACAAAAAAAACATTTGTAGAAACGTTTCGTCTTTCCTCTGAAAGACTTCTTTGGAGGAAAGACGAAACGTTTCTACAATTTAAAAAAGCTAAGTCTGGTCCTCTGGACATTCAAAAAGCAAAAAACAAAGCAAAAAAATTGTAGAAACGTTTCGTCTTTCGTCCGAAAGACTTCCTCAGTCTGAGATGCTGTATTCAGCTCAGTCTTATAAATAGCACCCTCTCACAGTGGATCAACCAGTTGGCTGAGAGGGTGCTATTTATAAGACTGAGCTGACTACAGCATCCCAGACTGAGGAAGTCTTTCGGACGAAAGACGAAACGTTTCTACAGTTTTTTTGTTTTGTTTTTTGAATGTCCAGAGGACCAGACTTAGCTTTTTTTTTAGGTTTTTCTACCTGGATTATTGAGCATGCATCAGGATAATGGACGTTTTTATTGGTTTGAAGTATAGATTATGTTAATCCAGACGGCAGCAGATGTTGGTAACCTTTAACATTAAAGTGCCTGCTGCAAGATGCATTTCCTGCACAAACAAAAAGTGGAAGGAAACATCTCAATATTTAAGAAATTTTGCATAATACACACAATTTTATCATTTTTGTAACATAACTGGCATATTGTTTTTTTACTTGGCGTAAGTCAAACAGGAAGTGATGACGAAAGGGAAGTCTTTAAAGAGTGGTACTCCCTGTTCTTTGTTTTATAAAAACGCTGGTTTTTGTTAATCTTTTTCTGACTGTGACTCAAAATAACCTAAAGAAACAGATTCATTTTCACCCATTGTTGGTTATTATAGCAGTTCTCTGCACAAGTGTTCCCCTGGGTTATCACTTCCTGTTGGCAGCGCAATGTTTTTTTTGCAACACATTCATGTTGTTTTTTTAATAACGCCTTCGTATTTATTACAAAAAAATTGACGTCACATGCACTTTTAACTTGACGCTTACTGGTGTCATGTGCACCAGTGTACAACCATCACAGATTCTGTGCACTGATAGTAAACAGGACAGTCCGTTTCCTTCTTTCAACTCAGATCATGTGATTTGTACTTTTTCCAAGTACTTTCGTCTTAGTCTGAGTAAAATGAGCCCTTTAAAATAACGATAAAGCATGAATCCAAGTGTTTGTTTTCAAGATTGTGCTACTTATAAACCCAGACACTCAGGGTTTGTCTTTTTTTTTACCTGCAGAAATGTCTGTTAAAAAAACATATCTCCATCTTTACTCAGACTTTCAGAGGATATTCTTACATTATCCTGCTACTGACCTCTTGCTTGTAACTTTGTTATGTTGTTAAACTGCTGTAATGTAATTCTAAAGCCATTTAAGATTTCCAGTTCCTTTTCTTTGTTTTTAAGCTTGATGCTAATTTTAAACTCAAAATGATCATAAAATTAAAATGAATTTGATAATTGAAACTGTTGAGCAGCTGAAAACCAACAAACGATGCGTTTTGTAGTTTGCACATGAAAAATGAGTAACTCTCCCCCCTCTTCCATGATTTGTACGACGGTTTGCTTTTTAATTTTTTTCTGACACTCTGCAGACCTTGTGTCGGGATTTTCTCACAAGAATCAAACACAAGAATATATTTTGTGGCAGTTTTTTTTTTTTTTTTTCAAGTTATACAGCATGGCACAAGTTCAAAGCATCTGGAGAAGTTATGGTCAGAGTAAAAACTACACAAGGTGTATATATCTGCACTGGGGCTTGTGATTCATGCAGATTTAGACCCACCACTGATCTGAGAGCACAAAAATCCCCAAATCCAGTCCACTGATCGTGGGCTTCATGACTCATATTTGCTCAGTTGCCCAGAAAAGGAGGCATAACACGAAGACCTTAGAATTCAGACGTCATATTGAAAGATCTTTATTTGCAGTCCTTATGAGTACCGGTGGTCACAATACCCTTTAATCAACAAATATGAAATGTTTTCCAATTAGTCATTATATTTTTTATTTTAACCTAGTACTCTTGTCTGCAATTATAGATCCAGTCAAAAAATATTGAGCAATTCAGTCTGAAAACAGTTGCCTTGAAACACAGAGAAAGCCAAGCTTAACTGTCATCCAGTCAAGTTTTCTAAAATAAACTTATTAACATTTGTCTGGATATGTGAGGTTTTCTGCTGACGTAGATAAGACACTAAAATCAGCAAAAGATAAACTTATGTTGACATGTAAACCCACTAAATGAAGTAATTGATCAGGGTTACATAAGTGAAATATGTGAGCCTCAACTTTGACAAATTACCGTATCTTTCAGCCTATAAGTCTCAATTTTTTGCCTAATTTGCATGTCCTGCGACTTATACGGCAAAGCGACATATTTATGGATTTTTCCCCCCCATATTTTTAGACAAATTTTTGGCTGAAATATGACCGTTTCCATTCATTCTGAATGGGAATAAAAGAGCAGTACCATTTTCGGTCACTAGGGGCGCTACAGTGCCCTCTAGGCTTTTGACGACTACCGGTGTACCTGAATGTGTACGGATGTTTTAGAGAAAAAAAAAAGAAGTCCTGCTGGATGGACAGCGTGTGCACGCACATCATGCTGCAATTTACCGGTAAAGATAAAATTAAAGTGTTGAACTCCATTCCTGCCATCATCCTGGGAGGCTCCAGCAGGTCCTCGGATGGATGGATAAAGCGTGGACCTCAGTCAATAAAGAATCTATCCGTCGGTGCTCTGAGCTGCATCAACTACCCGTTACCTCAGGAGTTGGCAGAACTCTTCACCAGCGACAGAGGATGAAGAATTCAACGGGTTTGAATAAAAATAAATAAATAAATAGGTGTTTCTGTCATCATTATGGGCGGGTAAGCGTGTAGTAATTTTAAAGCCGCTTTATTTCGTCTGCTTCATTTTGCCATGTTTTGACCGTCAAAGTGGATTTATTAAGAAAAGTTCAGATCAGACACATCTTTACTATAATGTCAGCAAACAAATATATATTTTTAGGTGTTTATCTTGTTAAATTTTAAAGAAATGCAGCGTTTCCGCTCGCCGCACGTGCATGTTTTGCAGAACCGAGTGGCGAAACTATTTTTTAATTCAGCTGATTTGACCATTACATTCATTTATTAAGGAAAAGTTCAGCTCAGACACATCTTTGCTATACCGGTAATTTTCAACAAACAAATAATAGTTTTTAAGTGTTAATCTTGTTAAAGTCCTTCCGTGCATGCTCCTGTGGCAATTTAGTTGCCAAAACATCGGCCCAGATTTCCGGGTTGTCAGCGGTGATGCGTAACATACGCGACGCGTCAGCGGTGACGCATAATAGATGCGACGTATACGGCGGTGCGACATGTTTATGGATTTTTCCGCCTTTTGGACATAATTGGACTAATGCGACTAATACGGCGGTGTGACATGAACGGCGGAAAATATGGTATACAATTTTTCTGTTATAATTTTTCTGTTTAAACAAATGTTTAAATAAAAAGCTATTAAAGTAGCTGTCAGAAATCTGGTAATGGATAAATAAGTTTAAACTTGAAAAACAAGATTTAAGCAAAACAAAAAAATATTTTTTTTTGTTTGTTTTATTGTACAACTTCAGAATTACATTTTGTACAAATGACATTAACCCAAAAAAATAAAAGAACTCAGGCTGTACGAAAAAAACGTTTACTGGGGGCCTGAAAACAAAAATGTCCTTGGACAATGCACCGACCTCGTGTGGCAGCAGAAGCAAAACTTGTGTTGCTGCTGGTTTTTGTGAGAGCAACATGAATACTAAAGAGGTTTGGAGGCTTCGTCTCGTTCGCTCATATCTGGTGTAAAAACACTCGTCGACAGATTGAAGCTGCGTGACTGTTAATAAAACCTGCTACAGATAAAGATCTTGTACTAATAATAATAATAAAAAAGTGTGTGTTGTAGTGACTGAGGAAGAGGGAACTTGTTTGTTTGGTCCAGGTCCAAAAGAGTTAAGAAGCCGAAGAGCAGGGTCAGAGGTCATCAGGTCGGGCTTAGGATCGGGTGTACTTCCCCCAGATGTGAAGCATGAAGACCGAGGCAATAAACAGGAGACTCATCACAAGGACTGGCACCGGACCGCTGTCACAACAATGAGACACTGATTAATACCAGATTAACACACACACACACCCACACACACACAGACAGACCCCACCCCCACCCCCACACACAACTGTAACCCCAACCAGAGAGAATCTGAGCAGACTGATTTTATTGATGAGATTTAGAAACGAGGAGGGGCTCTCATCTCTGAAGGAGGCTCTAAGAGGGGGTGGAGGAGCACATTGCTAAGTAGCAGCATTGCCATGCCAACCTCCTCCTTGGCGCCCCCTCCCTCTCCCACCACCCCGTCAGAAAGCAGTAATTGAGTTGACCTTTCAGAGTGGATCCTTTAATGAAGCTTTGAGGCCGGCGTCTAACGCGGGACCAAACACGCACTCGATACACACCACTGTACGGCAAGTTTGCCCTCCGACTGCTGGAGAGACGCACTCAATAACGACCACAGCACCATTGATCAGCCATGACTGGCTATGGCCTGGAGACAGGACGCCTCCTCTAATATCAGGGGCGAGCAAAGCACAAGTTTGACGACAAGAGTTTTCAAGAGCATACTCTCCTAATGTAATTATATGTGCGTATAGACACGCTGAAATCAAGCTGATCCACAGCTCCTTTACATCATTTGTTCTGTTAAAAAGTCACGTCTATCCAATTTCCTACCAATATAACCATCATCAGAATCGGAAATCTTGAGAATTATTGCCGTTAAGTGAAGTGTTGAAATGTCAAAGGCTAAATTTGTGAGTTTACAGGTACAGCTGCTTTATAACGGCTGTTTTTATAAAGTCTACTCACACTTTGAGGCCAGGCGAGTCTTCAGTGTAGAAGCGCCACATGCCCCCGGTTCCTGCGGATCCTGTGGTCCTGCCTCCGCTGCGTGCACTGCTGCTGGTAGTTTTTCTAAGTACAAAAAGGAAAAGCAACTGAATCCAAAACATACAGAAAATTCCCAGAATATAAACTTTTCCCACTGCTGACATCAACGTGTTACAAAACACATTTTTAGGTAAAATTCCTTTCTTCACTATTACAAAAACAATCAGTCTTTATACAAATTAGGCTTGAAACAATCTTGCAATCACTGACATTTAAAAACAATCTTAGGTATTAAAAAATAGGGAAAGAGATATTCAAAATATAAATCGGTTATGAGGAAGCAGACTGATTCATGGCTGCTTCACTCATGTGAACAGATTAAATGGAGGTTAATGAGGTAATGAAGAAGATTGTGGTAAAGGGTAATAATGAGAGAGAAGCAGCCTGATGATTACACACTGATGAAGTCCAAAACACATTCATCTCCCTGAATCTGTGGGAGGTTCACACAAAAAACACAGAAGCTGTTAGAGGAGGGCTAACAGTAATTTTTTTAAACAGTGTGCTGACAACAAAAGTCAGCACTGAAACTTTTTGAAGTACGGTAGTTTTTAGCAGAACGGAGAAGTTTAGATTTGTTGTTAAAGTAATGTCTACTTTACTACAGCTGTGTCTAACATTAAAAAATATTTGATCAATAATCATTAAAACATTTTTTACTTCAGCTTCTCCCTTCTTCAGGGGTCACCACAGCTATTCAAGTCGCACAAAGACTTGGCAATTATTTTTACTCCAGATGCCCTTCCTGACACAACCCAGACCACTGAGCTACCACAGCCCTCTGTTTGGAGCAGAGATCTGCCATCTAGGGTGCCCAGGGGAGCAGGTTAAGGTCTTTGCTCAAGGGCCCAGAGTGGGGCAAATGAGGGTGGAGGCAGGTGTGGATAATGCACCTCTCTCACCCACATTTTGATGTTGTCAGTACAGTATCAGAGTTGAACCAGCGATCTTCCAATCACAGGCCCACCTTCTCCAACATCTGCACCACTAACCCCCTGCATCAATAATTATTTAATAAAAATCCAATATAAAATTTAATTCATAGTTCCTACACTTAACTAAAAAGATCGAATTTGAGATATTTTTATTATTTAATTACAAATATTTCCTGCACATTTACAGTAAAATAAAAGTGCACATTTAATGCATGTTTACTTAATATTCACCCAATCACAAGCAAGTCTTCAGTAAAGCTTTGTGTTCTTTTAAAATAAAGTTACCATTTAAAAGTTAAAAAAAAAAAAAAACGAATCCATGACAGGTTGAGAATAAAGAATATATATTTTGTTGATACAAGTTTTGCATTTATGGAAAATCTTTCTAAAGTTTTCAACGTGTTTCAAGCAGTTCTCACTAGCGAATGGCTGCCATTGAGAGTTGACATA
>JBBPBX010021956.1:0-11598 GCA_038048925.1 Garcialebias charrua
TATATATATATATATCCTGCAGTAATCCAGGCAAAAGGAGCCCAACTAAGTATTGAGTGCTGTACATGCTCATTCATGTTCATACTTTTCAGTTGGCCAACATTTCTAAAAATCATTTTTTAAATTGGTCTTAAGTAATATTCTAACTTTCTGAGATTTTCAATCAGTTTAATCAGTTTTTGATCGGTTGTCAATTGTAATCATCAACATTAAAATAAATAAATATTTAAAATATATCAGTCTGTGTGTAATGAATGAAGTTAATATAGTATACAAGTTTCACTTTTTGAACAGAATTACAGAATTACTGAAATAAATCAACTTTTTCATGATATTCTAGTTTTATGACCAGCACCTGCATTATCTGCACAATCACATCACCTATTTACTTCACAGAAAGCACAATCAATGGCTCTTACCTTTAGTTCTTCTTCAATGTCTTTTTCTTTTTTGTTGGCAGGATAGGATGTCGGCTGTTTGTTTACAAAGTGAAATGAGCACACACGCAGTGTTTTGGGTGGTTTCTTCAAATTCAGATTTTTCAACCAAATTCTTCTTAATTCCTCATCTGTAGGTAGGAGATGGAAACCATATGCCACTTCACAGGAACAATCTTTTTTGTTTTGTTTTGGGTCCGTGTTCAAACTCTGTTGCCTCTGATTTAGCTTGGTCTGGTTGTTCGTGCACAGCAGGACCTGAACCCCGGCAGGACATTTGAGGAAACTTCACATTTAAACAAAAACAATGTTTGCTTTGATAAACTGAATGCAAATAACTTACAAAAAAAACTTGCGGTCCGCTCTCTTACTGATACTTCCCGTGTCAGACCGGAAGTTTCTTGGAGAAGCGTTTCTACAGTAAAAGAATAAGATGAGATGTGTGAATTTTATCGGGTTTTGTGTTTTGTTTTGAAAACCGGAAATTCACTCTGCCCCATCGCGACCGTTATTGTGAGCAGCGTCACCATCCTCCCTCACAGTGCTGTATCGCATGGATGAGTGGGTTCAGAGCGCCCGGTGTTTGTTGCGGCAAAAACAATTCTGCCGGCAGAGGGCCCCTTTGTACCAAGGGCGCCTGGGCAGGGCACGTGCCCAGATTGCCCTTATGGTAGATCCGGCTTTGTCCACTATGAGAAGGTGCTATTTATAAGACTGAGTTTGTTGCAGCTCATTAGACTGAAGAAGTATTTTGCATTAAAGATTAAACATTTCAACAAGAAGAATCTGTCCAGAGAACCCGACTCCACCTGGTTAGAATTGTTCATATGTTCATTAAGTTTGACACATATGTTTAACTCTGCAGCTCTGCATGTCCAGGAACAGTGAGCACACTGGTAACCTGGATCAGAGACCACCTCACTGGTCGACCACAGTATGTGAGGCTGCAGAACACCACCTCGGACACCACACTGAGCAGCACAGGGGTTCCTCAGGGCACGGTCCTCTCACCATTTCTGTTCCTCTACACCTCGGACTTCAGGTCCAACTCACAATCCTGCATCTGCAGAAGTTCTGGATGACTCTGCCACTGTGGGCTGCATCACTGGTGAACAGGAAGCTGAATACAGAGGTGTGGTGGACAGAACCACCTGCAGCTCAACGCTGGAAAAACTAAAGAGCGACAGGTGGACTACAGGAAGAAGATCAGACTCCCCCAACCCTATCAACATCAAGGGTACTAATGTGGACTGCTACAAGTACCTGGGGGTACACCTAGACAATAAACTGGACTGGACAGCTAACACCGACGCCCTCGACAAGAAAGGGCAGAGTCGCCTTTTTCTTCTGACGAGACTCAGGTCCTTTAACGTCTGCAAGACCATGCTGCAGATGTTTTACCACTCTATGGTCTCTGCAGGACCAAGCTGCAGATGTTTTACCACTCTATGGTCTCTGCAGGACCATGCTGCAGATGTTTTACCACTCTGTGGTCTCTGCAGGACCATGCTGCAGATGTTTTACCACTCTGTGGTCTCTGCAGGACCATGCTGCAGATGTTTTACCACTCTATGGTCTCTGCAGGACCATGCTGCAGATGTTTTACCACTCTATGGTCTCTGCAGGACCATGCTGCATATGTTTTACCACTCTATGGTCTCTGCAGGACCATGCTGCAGATGTTTTACCACTCTATGGTCTCTGCAGGACTATGCTGCAGATGTTTTACCATTTGGTGGTCTCCAGCGTCTACGCTGTGGTGTGCTGGGGCAGCAGGGTGAAGAAAGCTGATGCCAACAGACTCGATAAACTCATGAAGAGAGCTGGTTCAGTTCTGGGAGTGGACCTGCAGTCTCTGACAGAGGTGTCTGAGCAGAGTATGCTGAGAAAACTGCTCCAGATCCTGAACAACACGTCACCTGCATGACACCCTGGACTTATACGGCAGCACCTTCAGTCGTAGACTGAGACCACCTGTGCTCCACAGAACACAGGAAGTCCTTCAAATGTTCAACTCCTCCCCCTCTCTACACAATACAATTAATCCTACACCACAATAAACACTTTAATGTTTCTGTCTGCACCTGTTTTAGATGTTACTGATGGTATTTTTATATTCTCTGTTTTTTTATATATTGTGTATGTCCCTTCGTTCTGAAACCCTGGCACAACAATTTCCGGCAGGATCAATAAAGTTATACCTTATCTTAAGAAGGAAGTGAAGGGCGGATGATTTCATGGGCTGTTGATGTTGTGGAGTCTGAACAAACTGAAGATTGGTTGAATAAAAAAGAAAATTGTAGAAAATATTCACTTTTTTCTTTCTTTCCAGAGAGAATCTCTCAACAAAAAGGTCGCCGCCAGCACAGAAAACCTCCAGACATTCAAATCAGAGATCCCAGACCTCAGACGGACCCTGCAGGCCTTGAAGATCGAGCACCAGTCTCAGCTCAGCATGGTGAGTAGAGGAAACGTCTTCCTGTCCACAGTTTACTTGAGGCCACCAACACATCGAGATTTCTTTTGTCTCTAGCAAAACAGCCTGAAGGACACGCTGGCTGAGACACAGAACCGGTACGTTCAGGGTCTGGAAGGTTACCAGAAACTGGTAGAATGTCAGGAGGCTCAGCTGATGCAGCTGAGAGAACACCTGGAACAGCAGGGACAAGAGTACCAGATGCTGCTGGACATGAAGACCAGACTGGAGATGGAGATCGAGGAGTACAAGAAGCTGCTGGACGGGGAGGAAGGCAGCGAGTGACACAACTTCACATCCAAACGTTTTTCCCCCATAAACTGTCATAAAACATATTTTCATTAATGTTTTCTGTTTTGTCTTTTTATTGAAGCGTTCTGACTTGAAGTGCATCACAGACTATCTATGAGATACCGGCAGTGTTATTTGAAACATCCAAAGTATCCTGAAAGGGTACATTTTTTAGTTTAAAACATTAAAAAACTTTGAGGTTAAAGGCAACAATAGCAGCGTGTCATCTGCAGAAGTCAACATAACGATGGAGATGCTAGAAGGACGCATTAAGAAGAAACCAGTGCATAATTTATACTTAACTCATCCAAAGTTTCATAAAATAACACTTTTTTTTGGGGTTGAAAACAAAAAAAGCCTTCACGTTAAAGAAAAAAAACGTGTCATCTAAGTAAAGGTGAACACAAAGATGGAAATGAAATGATTAAAAGGAAATGAATACAACTACGCATACTCTGTAATTAGTTAAATCATATAATGTTTTATAAAAGTGCCTTTTTTAGTTTAAAAAATAAAAAACACCGGGTTAAGGCAAAAGCAGCCGTGCATTGTGTGCATAAAGGTGAACACAACAGAAAAGCATATGATTAAAATTAAGTATGTAATGTACAGGAAACTAAAATAAAGTTATAAAAACATCAAACAACCAGCCAATGCCTTATAAACCATAAATCAACTGGGATTTGTACACACAACCAGTTCAAAAAGAATGTTTAGAAAAATGTAAAATATCCAGGGAACTACCGGTACATTGTTTAGACCAAAGTCTTGTTAATGTCAGAGAAGAATGAGAAGAGATGACAGAAAGACATCTGCAAACATCCAGAAGAACCATCACTCATCAGACCGGACCACATACAGAACTGCCAGACTGAACCACATGGAGCAGGGGTTACATTGGGAAACCTCCGTCAGGTTCTGCAATCCAGAGTTCCATACACAAATGTCTCTAAAGTTTACTGAGAAAACAAAAAGCCCAAAATTAACCCGGTCCAACAGTGGTGCTGACTCCAGTGGGTCAGACCATCATAAAATGGAAACCTGAATTAAATGGAGCAGTACAGTCGTCTAGATCTTTGTTGGAGGAAATGGACCAAAAAACAAACAGCCTGGTCTACAAGTCCAAATACCTGGTTCGGTGGTGGTCTGGTCTTGGATCAGGGTCAGTAATGGTCTGGTCTTGGATCAGAGTCAGTAAGGGTCTGGTGGTCTTGGATCAGAGTCAGTAAGGGTCTCTGGACTTGGAACAGGGTCATTAATGGTCTGGACTTGGATCAGGTTCAGTTCAGGGTTCAGAAGGTTTGTGTTCTAATTAGTAAAAATCCATTTTGCAATCAAATCCTGTGAATCTTGACTGACCTGGTTCCTGCAGGTCCGATGGCTCAAGGCCCCGGCAGAGCTCTGCGTAAGGCAGTACGCTGCTGTACGCCGTACGTACGCAGAGGCACAAGCGTAGCCCCGCAGGGCACGAACGCGCAAAGCTAAAATTTTACGACCGCGTACGTGAAGCGCGTTGTCTCACAATAAACTGCCCGGCACCAGGACTGTTTTGTATGAGACACAAATGTATTAAATTCCCCTTCTTCATCCCTGATCTGGGCTTTTCTTTTGTTTTTTTGCCAAAAGTCAAGTGATCGCATCGCTTCCTCCTCCGATGCTCCATGACTGAAATGATGAGGAATGAATGAATTTGTTAGTCCTTCTTGGAACCCATAAAAATCGACACAGTTTACAGAGTTTCTGTTTCTTTACTCACTCAACAGATACATGATTGTAGACTGACACGTGTTAGCATGTTTCTCATAAAAGACTTCAGGTCAGTCCTACGGCGCCAGGTTTCTGTCTCGAGTCCTGCACCTCTCTTAAACAAAATGAGCCGAGTCGTAAAGATAAAAACTGTGCGTCCATAAAGCTGCTGTCACTTTAACTTCGTCTTTACTTCTCCGTTCTGAAGACAGTCTGGCAGCCAGAGTGACACCCTGCAGGGTTCGCCCGCAGCTTCTGACTTGCTGCTCGTAAAATCTGACCTCCATCAAATGAACAACGTCCAAGTTCAAGTTTCTTCATTGTCATTCACCACATGTGGTACATGAGGTGGAACAAAATGATGTGCTCAGGGTCCCAGTTACACCCAACAACAGCAACAAATGTATCAAAAGAAACATAAGGATCTAAGATACACACTATAATTAAATAATACAGTGTATTAAACAGCAGCCTGAACATGAGTCTGTGGTGAGCAGATGTGTATGAATGAATACAGCAACACGAGGTAATCAGTAGGGGTTGACCGAGTACCGGTACATAATTTTTAAACTCGACATTAACATAAAAAGACTTGAGTAGAACTCGAGTAGTCAATGACGTCATAGGATCTTAAGATGCAAAATAAATAAATAAATAAAAATACATAAAAACGTCATTATTTACCCCCCCAAAAAAACGACCAACAAAATGGTAAATGGAGCTTACAGTATTTATATAGCGCTTTCCCCCCAAAGCGCTTTACAATACCAACCATCCACCCATTCATACACTGGTAGCGGTGGTCTGCCATGCAAGGCGCTGCCAGTCCTACCGGGAGCAACTAGGGGTTAAGTGTCTTGCCCAGGGACACAACGACACATGGTGTGGGGAACTGGGATTTGAACCTCCAACCTTCTGATTGGGGGACAACTGCCATTACCACTAGCCTACGCCACGGCCACCCAAAACATTGGAAGCATATATTATGCTCCTATCATTTATCATACTGCGGATAAGTCACAGGAAAAACAAAACAATTAGTTATTATTATTAAGCTGCAAAGGTGAAAGGAACGTGCGGCACGTCAAAAACGAAACTTAAAAACAGTGGGGCATTGACCACACCGCACCACCGCCTGTGGTGCTGCGCAATTAGGTTTACTTTTAGAGATTATTGTGTTTATAGGTTTTTAATAGGTTTAGAGATGAATATTTGTTGCTTTTTGTTTGTGAAACAAGGTCAGAGGAAGCTGGTTCTCTGGTTTGGTCGATTGGACCCGGTGTTACACCATATGTGACCTGCAAAAGTTCGTGCAACATCGCCCCCTACTGTCGGGATGACATCACTATGAGTACTTGACGTGAAATTAAAAACCTCAATAGAAGTCCTGGGACTCGATCTGTCGATTACTCGAGTACTCTGTTAAAGCCTAATCAGCAGCATGAGGTAATCAGCAGCATCCAACAGGTTAATGCCATTTACCCACGATGCACTACTTTCATTTACCATCTCCGTCTTCTACCGCTCATCTGTGGTTGGGTCACGGAGCAGGTCCAGGAGAGAACCCCAGACCTCCCTCTCCCCAGAGACACTCTATAGCTCCTCCTGGGTTTGGGCTATAGTGTCCTGTACACCCCAAGGCACCCTACTCAGAAGAACCACTTCAGAGGAGCAGCAGCTCCCCCAGGTGACGGAGCTCCTCACCCTAAGGTTGAGCCCAAGGTCTCAGGATCTGGTTCTTTCAGTCCTGATCCAAATCTCGTGATTTCACAGGTGAGGGTTGAAAGTATAGACAGACCAGTAAATCCAGAGCTTTGCATTTAGACTCAGCTCTGTCTTTACCACAACGGACTGAAGCAACGTCCTCATCACTGAGGACGAGGCCCCGATCCGTTGATCCACCTCCCGCTCCATCACTCAGGAACAAGAGGCCCAGATACATGAACTCCTCCATCTGAGGCAGACACCCCCGACCCGGTAAGGACGTTCCACCTGTTTCCTGCAGAGAACCCTGACGGTGGAGCTGACTGACCCCAGCGGTTCTTTACAAAGTACACAGAACTAGTTTCTTCAGCGGCAGCAGCCAACAACATTCCATTCCAGAAGGTGTTACAGCACACCACCGTGTGGAGTGATTGATGTCCTGAAACCAAACCTGAAGGCAAACGGCTTTCTTTGCAGGGAAGGTGGAGCCTGATTTATGAAATGTCACTCTGAGGTCTTCAGAAAAGAACAAATGCAGATGTTTGCGAGTCTGCCAAAAAAAATTAAAGAATATAAAAATGTTGCACTGTTGAGGAAAACATCTACAAGATCTCTATCTGTCCTTCAGGTTGGACTGAAACCAGAAAAATAATCAGAGAAGCTGAAAAACAGTTTGTAAAGCTAAAAGAAAAACTCTTCAATCCTAAAGGAGCAGCTTGACCAACACAGACATAGTCACGTCACATTTATTTATAAAGCACGTTCAAAACAGCAGCGTTACCAAAGTGCTGAACAAGAAAATCAATGGCTGTCATTAAAGAAAAAAAAAAACGTGATTAAAAGCATCAAAAGTAAAAACATAAAAACAATAAAATAACTGTGTTGAACGTCAGTGAAAACAGGTGAGTTTTAGAAGAGACTTAAAAACAGGAAGTGAAGTGTCCTGTCTGACGTCGGGCAGGTTGTTCCAGAGTTTAGGGCCGACAGCTGAAAAAGCCGGATCTCCTCTGCGCTTCAGCCAAAGCTGGTCAGATGATCTCAGCTCCTGAGAAGGAACATATTATAATAATAATGTCACACGTCATCAGTGTACATTTCCATACAAGACGAAATTAGTCTCTGCATTTAACCCATCCACCACCAGGTGGTGCAGTGGGCAGCTATTGAAAGCGCCCGGGGGGCAATTTGGGGATGAGGTGTGCTGCCCAGAGACACCACAAGGTATACAGTGACCGGGGATCAAACCTGGATCTTTCAGGTCCCAAGCCGGCTGCCCTGCCTCTGCACCATCTTGGCCCCGGCTAAAGTAGGCCAGAGAGATGAGGGTGTAAGGTCATTTAGTCATTCAAAGGTCAACAAGAGAATTTTAAAAATCTATTCTGATCCATACAGGGAGCCAGTGAAGGGAGGACAAAACTGGTGAAATATGCTCACACCTATGAGTTCCTGTATAGCTGCAGCGTTTTGGACGAGCTGGAGACGTGACAGGGACACCTGCCTGACCCCAACATAAAGTGTTAGTCCACCTGGGTTGCAATGAAGCCATGGACTATAGGTCAGATGTGGTCAACACTGACTTAAAACTTAGCTTTAGCTATCTGCCTTAACTGGAAGACGCTTTTCTGCAGAACAGAGTTAATCTGTTTCTTAAAGTCAGAGTCTAAAACCATCCTGAGATGTGTACAGAGTGCTGAAGATATGAAGAGAGTCCAGGTTTATAGGACCAGAGGCAGCAGTGGGGCATGGGCTAAGCACGACTTCAGTTTTCTGAGCATGAAAACTTAAAAAAAAATTGAAGACATCCATGCCTTGATGTCATCAAGACATTTTATCAGAGACTGAACGGATCAAGAACTATTGGGTTTTAAGGGCAGATAAATGTGACGATCATCAGCAGTGAGACAAAAGACCGTGTTTCCTCAGGTTAGACCCCATTGGGAGCAGATACAGTGAAAACAGGAGGTCCAGGTATAATTTGGAGACAGAATGAGATCATCAGAGGTACAGCACAGGACGAAAGTATGGGAGATAAAGTTAGAGAGGCCAGACTGAGATGGTTTGGACATGTCCAGAGGAGGACAGTGGTTTGGACATGTCCAGAGGAGGGACAGTGGTTTGGACATGTCCAGAGGAGGACAGTGGTTTGGACATGTCCAGAGGAGGGACAGTGGTTTGGACATGTCCAGAGGAGGGACAGTGGTTTGGACATGTCCAGAGGAGGGACAGTGGTTTGGACATGTCCAGAGGAGGGACAGTGGTTTGGACATGTCCAGAGGAGGGACAGTGGTTTGGACATGTCCAGAGGAGGGACAGTGGTTTGGACATGTCCAGAGGAGGGACAGTGGTTTGGACATGTCCAGAGGAGGGACAGTGGTTTGGACATGTCCAGAGGAGGGACAGTGGTTTGGACATGTCCAGAGGAGGGACAGTGGTTTGGACATGTCCAGAGGAGGGACAGTGGTTTGGACATGTCCAGAGGAGGGACAGTGGTTTGGACATGTCCAGAGGAGGGACAGTGGTTTGGACATGTCCAGAGGAGGGACAGTGGTTTGGACATGTCCAGAGGAGGGACAGTGGTTTGGACATGTCCAGAGGAGGGACAGTGGTTTGGACATGTCCAGAGGAGGGACAGTGGTTTGGACATGTCCAGAGGAGGGACAGTGGTTTGGACATGTCCAGAGGAGGGACAGTGGTTTGGACATGTCCAGAGGAGGGACAGTGGTTTGGACATGTCCAGAGGAGGGACAGTGGTTTGGACATGTCCAGAGGAGGGACAGTGGTTTGGACATGTCCAGAGGAGGGACAGTGGTTTGGACATGTCCAGAGGAGGGACAGTGGTTTGGACATGTCCAGAGGAGGGACAGTGGTTTGGACATGTCCAGAGGAGGGACAGTGGTTTGGACATGTCCAGAGGAGGGACAGTGGTTTGGACATGTCCAGAGGAGGGACAGTGGTTTGGACATGTCCAGAGGAGGGACAGTGGTTTGGACATGTCCAGAGGAGGGACAGTGGTTTGGACATGTCCAGAGGAGGGACAGTGGTTTGGACATGTCCAGAGGAGGGACAGTGGTTTGGACATGTCCAGAGGAGGGACAGTGGTTTGGACATGTCCAGAGGAGGGACAGTGGTTTGGACATGTCCAGAGGAGGGACAGTGGTTTGGACATGTCCAGAGGAGGGACAGTGGTTTGGACATGTCCAGAGGAGGGACAGTGGTTTGGACATGTCCAGAGGAGGGACAGTGGTTTGGACATGTCCAGAGGAGGGACAGTGGTTTGGACATGTCCAGAGGAGGGACAGTGGTTTGGACATGTCCAGAGGAGGGACAGTGGTTTGGACATGTCCAGAGGAGGGACAGTGGTTTGGACATGTCCAGAGGAGGGACAGTGGTTTGGACATGTCCAGAGGAGGGACAGTGGTTTGGACATGTCCAGAGGAGGGACAGTGGTTTGGACATGTCCAGAGGAGGGACAGTGGTTTGGACATGTCCAGAGGAGGGACAGTGGTTTGGACATGTCCAGAGGAGGGACAGTGGTTTGGACATGTCCAGAGGAGGGACAGTGGTTTGGACATGTCCAGAGGAGGGACAGTGGTTTGGACATGTCCAGAGGAGGGACAGTGGTTTGGACATGTCCAGAGGAGGGACAGTGGTTTGGACATGTCCAGAGGAGGGACAGTGGTTTGGACATGTCCAGAGGAGGGACAGTGGTTTGGACATGTCCAGAGGAGGGACAGTGGTTTGGACATGTCCAGAGGAGGGACAGTGGTTTGGACATGTCCAGAGGAGGGACAGTGGTTTGGACATGTCCAGAGGAGGGACAGTGGTTTGGACATGTCCAGAGGAGGGACAGTGGTTTGGACATGTCCAGAGGAGGGACAGTGGTTTGGACATGTCCAGAGGAGGGACAGTGGTTTGGACATGTCCAGAGGAGGGACAGTGGTTTGGACATGTCCAGAGGAGGGACAGTGGTTTGGACATGTCCAGAGGAGGGACAGTGGTTTGGACATGTCCAGAGGAGGGACAGTGGTTTGGACATGTCCAGAGGAGGGACAGTGGTTTGGACATGTCCAGAGGAGGGACAGTGGTTTGGACATGTCCAGAGGAGGGACAGTGGTTTGGACATGTCCAGAGGAGGGACAGTGGTTTGGACATGTCCAGAGGAGGGACAGTGGTTTGGACATGTCCAGAGGAGGGACAGTGGTTTGGACATGTCCAGAGGAGGGACAGTGGTTTGGACATGTCCAGAGGAGGACAGTGGTTTGGACATGTCCAGAGGAGGGACAGTGGTTTTTTGCAGACCAACAAAGACCTTCAGTTCAAAAGTACAGGTAGTCCCCGATTTACGAGCGAGATCCGTTACAACGAGGCGCTCGTAAACCGGAAATCTCGTAATTTGGAACGGCCGCCATTTCTCTCGTAAATCCGGAATTTCGCTCGTAAATTGGAACGGTTTTCGCTAGCGCGACTACAAACACTCTATTTTCATCCAAAAACTGCTTATGAGTGCATAAAAATGATCGGAAACGTGTGTCCATATGCTTAACTAACTAACTGTGGTGAAAAAACACATGAAAACTCAGTATTTTTTTCGTTTTTTCCAAAAATTCGCAGCTCGTAAGTCTGGAACCTCGCAGATCAGAGCGCTCGTAAATCGGGGACTACCTGTACAGTGGTGGAAGTGTCATGGTGACGACTGTCTTCAGTGTTCTGCAGCTCAAAGACACATGACCAACACCAAGAACCTCTGTGGATTCAGTCCCACTGGTGTTTTAAGACCAGTTGGTTCACGGTCACAGACACCATCGATGGTTCGGTCCAACTGGACCCGAGCGGAACTTCTCTCAAGAACGTTCTGGTTGTTTTTGCACCTTGTGTGCAGTTGAAGCTGCAGTGAAGCCGTCTCCATTTCACTCTGAACAGTCTGATGTCATTGTTTGGTTGCAC
>JBBPBX010021956.1:21308-31408 GCA_038048925.1 Garcialebias charrua
GTGTCTGCGTCCGCTGGTACTGCTGAAGCTCCCATGGCTTTGGCGACGAGGTCAACCCGGTGCCGCATCACCGTATCCATCATCAGGCTGCAGTGTGGGCAAAAGTCGGGCGTATCCAGCGCTGTTTTTGCATGAAGCATTCCCAGGCAGACTGGACAGGCCTCATGGGTGTCCGTCGCCGCGAGGGAGAAACCGCATCCGCTGGGACAGGCGCGCGAAGTTGGGCTTTGCCGTCCCACTGGTTTTCCTTGGAAGTCTCGCCTTTCACTTTCCTTTCTCCCGGAGGCATGTCCGAGACAAGGCGAGCGAGTCCTTCCAGAATCTTTTTTCTTTTGTCTTGAAATGTCTCCTCCGTCGCGTCGCTTTCGCTGGCTAGCTTGCTAGGAGTTAGCGAAGTAGCTTTTTTCTTGTGGCGTAGTTAGCGCAATCGAGCGAAGCAATCTGTAGAGAGAGGAGAAAAAAACTTCGGGGTTAAGAGAAAATGTGCCGGACTAGCTTTCGCTAGTCCAGCAATACACAGGAATAATTCTCTGTGCGCTCTATGCAGGGAGCAAGCTCACCTCAAGGTTAGCGATGAAGCAACAGAGAAGTCCCGCGAAGAGGTAGTTCAGGTTTAGCGAGGTGAAGGGCAAAAAAGAGGAAGATGGATCGGCGTCAGCCGCTTAAGTACCCAGAGGGCGGGGCCTCTGGCATGGCGGTGACGCCCTAGCCCTAAAGGCGTGAGTATATTCCTTCAGGTAATCGCACGGGGGTGCAATTCCCATAGCAAGTATGTTGCACCGAGAGACCAGACTGAAAGGGAACCAAGTATTAAAAATTGTCACATCTTTTGATTTTCCTTTAGCCAAGATTTAGTCAGGTAAACAAACTATTTTAGTTCAGGTGTAGCTTTTATATGTGGGGGCAATAAGTTCCATAATGTTGTGTTTTTATAGGAAAAAGATGTCTGACCAAACAAGGTATCATCCATCCATTATTTTTACCCACTACTTCTTTTCTGGGTTGTGGGGGTCACGGGTGCCCATATCCAGCAGTTGTTGTGCGATAGGAGGGGGACACCCTGGACAGGTCTCCAGTCCGTCACTGGGACATATAGAGATGTACGAGACAAACTACCATTCACTCTCTCACTCACACCTAGTAGCAATTTAGTTCCCAATCAGTCTAACATGCACATTTTTGGTCTGTGGGAGGCAGTGGTGGGCAAATGAATGCTAGATAGCGCTAAAGCGCTTATCCGCTTACAGTGGACCTAAACTTTTTGTCAGCGTTTTTGTGGATTGACTAACTTTTATAATTCATAAGCGGATTTGTGCTATTTTTATTTAAAATGCAGTACCGCTAATAACTAATTATCTATCAGTAAAAACCAATAAACTTATTTACAAGCTCTTATGCTGCTTGTTTTACCTTTTTCCCCACGTAAAGAGCAGAGAGGAGGGAGGGTGTGAGGGGGAGCAGAGGGGAGAACAGACTCGGATCTACCATGTAGGTAAATGATGCCGTTGCCTGGGGATCCCATCAGCATGGGGCCCCGGCCCCGCCGCGCCCCGGCCAGTCACCTACATCCCTAACATTGATCCTGCTTGTTAATGTACATTTAACATAAAAATAATTATAGTTACGATGAAAACGATCATTAAATACGCAATTAAAAAAACGGTCGATTTCTTTATCCCCCTACTAAAAATGGACTATTCCATCTTGACATCTTCCGGGTCAGAGGTGAACTCAGGGGCTAATTCTGTGGCTAGCTGGCTGCGCTCGGTCTCTTCATAAATCCGCAGAGAACCCCGCTGTTTCAAGCCAAATTAACGCGGCCGGAGGATTTTATTGTGTGTTTTGTGTCGACCATTTGACGGTGAGTCGTTATTTTTATGTATTTTAGTTACTTTTCATTAAATCTGTTGACTACCTATAGACGCTAACTCTGTGTCCAGCTGGTTGGTTGTGCTGGGTTACTAATGGATAAATCCGCAGAGAACCCCGCTGTTTCAAGCCAAATTAACGTGGCCGGAGGATTTTATTGTGTGTTTTGTGTCGACCATTCGACGGTGAGTCGTTAGTTTTATGTATTTGGGTTACTTTTATGTATAAATGCGGTGGCGACACACCCGTGTATTTGAGATTTAAAAGTGGTTTTAGGGATTAAAAGTTCATTCTATTTTTTGTTAATTTCGTGGCCGAATAGAATATATGTACGTAAAGTATTAAATAAATCCTTTGATTTTTGTAATTTCATCCTTTTAGGATCATTTTTGTTACTTTTCAGTTGGCAGTGTAGTGCAAATATTGCATAACGCTGCCGGCTATATATAAATATATATAATATATATATATATATATATATATATATATATATATATATATATATATATATATATATATATATAATATATATATATAATATATATATATATATATATAATATATAAATATATAAATAGCGGATTAGATTAGCTTCCCCTAATTTTCATAAGACATTTGTGCTTTTGAAATTGTGGACCTAAAAAATTTAATAAGCGTTTTAGAAATTGTGGAACTAATTTTTTAATTAGCGTTGCCCACCACTGGTGGGAGGATACCGGAGTACCCGGAGAAAACCTATGCAGCATGGAAAGAACATGCAAACTCCACCCAGAAAGGTCCCCGGCTGGGATTTGATCCGTCCACCTTCTTGCTGACAGGCGACCGCTCTACCAACTGATCCACCATGCCGCCATCTGAGTGATTTCTTGAGAATTTATTTTTAACAAGAGCAAATTTAAACTCGGAGACAACTTGTCAACTCTGTAATGAGGTGATACGCAACATTTGAAGTTTCACTTTCAGAATAATCATTGTGAGAATATCATGACTCATAATATGTTTCAATGATTGCATTTGTGTTTTTTACATCCAAGTGCTAAAAGCTTTTTCCAAAGTTTGGTTCCCCCTTTTGTCAATGATTTTCATGTTTCTATTATTCATTTGTATGTTTTTGTTTCTAATAAAATCTTGTCCTTAGTTGCTTTTCAACCAATCCACCTGACCCAATCAATTCACCTCAAGCCGCCGTCAGAGTCAGTCATAAATCATGAAAAAAAATGACTGTGAAAATGACACCAGTGACAGTAAATAAATGTTTGTTGTTTCTTTTCTAGCCTTGGTTCTCACCCTCTTTCTTTTTTTACTCTGGTAATGGATGGGATATTGTTGATGCTGCCCTCTGGGCAGGGAGAGTTGTTTACTTTGGTGTAAAATCCCCATCCACCATTGGATCTCTGTAGGGGATGTTCCTGCAGCAGCCTCACACCAAACCTCCCTAAAGCTCCAAAAGGTAATGGCACGGAGGAGACATGATTTATATTAGCCATGGCCACCTCCACCAACAGACTGACTTCTTTGTGCTCATGGCCTGCTCAACCTGCTCCTTTCATCAATAAAGATCACATTTAGAATTCACACACACCCCAAACTCCACTGCTGATTTAATTTCCGGAGAGTTTTTCTAAATAAGTAGTCACCCATGCTTTGTAGTTAGCTTCAAGCGAAGTGGCTGAATGTTTATTGCTTCTGGTGCAAAACCTATGCAGGAACACAACGCAAAGTTGTAAAATATTGCTTTAAAAGTTCAAAAAAATTGAAATGTTAAATTTTCATCTTGAAATTTAAAATAGCCAAAATGAAAAGAAGGGGGGGGGGGGGGACAACATTGACTGTTTTATAATTTTGATGAAAAATATTTTTGTTTAGACTAACAATCTGCTGTAAATTGTTAAGAGGTTTACAGGGACCGACATGGGATAGAGGTAAGGCAGCCGACCTGGGACTCAAAAGTCACAGGTTCAATTCCCAGCCATATATACCCACATGTCGTGGTGTCTCTGAGCAAGACAATCAATCCCTAATTGCTCCCCGGGGGCTTACATTGCTGCCCACTGCTCCACCTGGGTATATCCCATGCAGTGGGTTAAATGCAGAGACCAATTTGGCCGCTGTATGGGAAACATACACAGATGACAGAAAAGGACATTATCAGAGTCAGAGTCAGAGAGTCTTTATTGTCATTTGCACCGCATGTGGTACATGTGATGAAAACGAGATTATGTACACGGGGTCCCAGTTACATCCAACAACAAATGAAAGAGAAAAACAGTAATAACATCTAGAACTAACTAAGAAAAACATCAACTAGTAATACACTAAGCCTAATATAGTTGAAATAAACAGCAGCACGAACATGAGTTTGTATGAGCAGATGGTCACAGATGAACACAGATGAACACAGCAACAAGAAAACAGATCAGCATCAGTATGATGTGATATTTTGCAGTGTTTATTTTTTATTTTATTTTTATTTATTCATGAGTCTAACAGCCTCAGGGTAGAAGCTGTTCCTCAGTCTAGTGGTTCTACACTTGATGCTCCTCAACCTCCGTCCTGAGGGGAGTGGGGCAAAGAGTGAGTGTGCTGGATGAGTGAGGTCTTTCATGATGCAGGTGGCTCTTTTCCTGCATCTGGAGGTGTAAATGTCTGTGATTGTGGGGAGACTGACTCCAACAGACTTCTGTGCAGCCTTCACCACTCTCTGCAGAGCTTTCCTCTCTTCAACTGTGCAGCCTCCATGCCACACGTTGATGCTGGAGCACAGGACGCTCTCCACTGCACACCTGTAGAACGAGGTGAGAACTGGGCTGCTCAGACCAGCACGTCTCAGCCGTCTGAGGAAGTAGAGTCTCTGATGACCTTTCTTGATCAGGCTGGTGGTGTTGTTGCTCCAGCTGAGGTTATCATTCATGTGTACACCCAAGTATTTGTAGCTGGAGACCACTTCCACTGCAGACCCACCTATTTTCAGTGGGGCATGGGTGTGTTTGTTCCTTCTGAAGTCCACAATCATCTCCTTTGTCTTCTTCACATTCATGTGAAGATTATTCTCTTTGCACCAGCTCTCCAGGTGTTCCACCTCCTGTCTGTAGCTGGACTCATCATTGTTTGTGATGCATCCCACCACCGCTGTATCATCTGCAAACTTAACAATATGACAGCCTGGAAGTGTGGCTGTACAATCATATGTGAGCAGAGTGAACAGAAGGGGGCTCAGCACACATCCCTGAGGAGAGCCAGTGCTGAGGGTTATGGTGGAGGAGGAGAAGTTGTGGATCTTCACGGACTGTGGTCTGTCTGTTAAGAAGTCTAGTACCCAGTTACAAATAGAGGGGCTTAGTCCAAGTGTAGATAGTTTGTCTATCAGAGTTTGGGGGATCATGGTGTTGAAGGCAGATGTGAAGTCCACAAAGAGCAGACGCACGTATGAGTCCTTCTGATCCAGGTGGGTGAGAGCAGTGTGGACCACGGAAGAAATGGCGTCCTCTGTTGATCGGTTCTCACGGTATGCGTATTGATGAGGGTCCTCATTGATGTTGACGGTTGCCTTGATGTGGGACATGACCAGTTTCTCAAAACATTTAGCGACTATCGGGGTGAGGGCCACCGGTCTATAGTCATTCAGACCAGTCACTGTGGAGCTCTTTGGGACTGGGATGATGGTCGCGGTCTTCAGGCAGGTGGGAACTGACTCCAGTGCAAGTGAGGTGGTGAAGATGTCAGCCAGCACCTCACAGAGCTGGTCCGCACATTCCTTCAGAACTTTCCCTGGGATGTTGTCTGGTCCGGTTGCTTTATGAGGATTAATCTTTCTGAGACTGCCTCTCACTTCTGCTGCGGACACCCTGAGATGCTCTTCATCTGGTGATGAGGTGAGTCTGGTGCTAGCTGGTCTGTTTGGATCATCAAAACGTGCATAAAACTTATTGAGGGCATCAGGCAGAGATGGGTCCCTGGGGCATTGTTTGTTTTTGCCTTTGTAATCTGTTATGCATTTAATACCCTTCCACATGCTCCGTGGGTCTTGTGAGGTGAACTGTTATTATTATTATCTACACCTCCAGATGCAGGAAGAGGGCCACCTGCATCATGAAGGACCCCACTCACCCAGCACACACACTTTTTGCCCCACTCCCCTCAGGAAGGAGGCTGAGGAGCATTAAGTGTAGAACCACCAGACTGAGGAACAGCTTCTACCCTGAGGCTGTTAGACTCATGAATCTCTAACCAGAATAATCACTGTGAAAATCACATCATGTTGCTGCTGATCTGTTTCATGTTGCTGTGTTCATCCGTGCCCATCTGCTCATACAGACTCATGTTCGTGCTGCTGTTTGGAGTAATGTTTTTCTATGATATTAGGGCTTAGTGTATTTTTAGTTGATGTTTTTCTTAGTTCATATCTTAGATGTTATTACTGTTTTTCTTTTACATTTTATTGTTGGATGTTCCTTGGACCCTGTGTACATAATCTCGTTTCATCACATATAACACATGTGGTGGCAAATGACAGTAAAGATTCTCTGACTCTGATTCTGATTTTGTTCTGGGAAAGTTCCAGCAGGACTCAAGGCTGAGAAGAAAAAAACTGTCTACCTGAAGAATATCAACATCCATCCATCCATCTTCTTCCGCTTATCCGGGGTCGGGTCGCGGGGGTAGCAGCCTAAGTAGGGAGGCCCAGACTTCCCTCTCCCCAGCCACTTGGAGTAGCTCCGGGATCATTGGGACACTCAAACCCCTCCACCACGGTAAGGTGGCAGCCCAGGGAAAATCAACAATTGTGGCTTATCTGAATCCGGCTCCCCCATTTGGCCTCGGATACGAGCCAACTATCAAATTTCTCCTTGGACATGGACAAAGCTTCGTCTATCGCAACCCCTTCTGTGCAGACTTATTAGAACTGCTGGCTGAACAACAACATCAGGACTGTGGCCTATCTTAAAGTGCTCATGGACAAATCCCAATGTCTTAACGTCAAATGCATATGTAATTGTGTTTATAAATGTGCTTGCTGGTAGAGATTTTTGATGTTTCAAATTGTGTCCTGATAGGACAAGATGTGAAGAGATAATTTTTTGTAATACCACTATCCATCCTCATGGCTTTTACCTTTTTCCATCTACAAGTATTCTGATAAAGAATAAGGGGCTGCGCTATTATAGCAGCAGCAACGTGCACTCTGCCCGTCTTTCGGACAACTGTACAACCATAATTTCACTGTATCCCGGTACAATGATAATAAAGCTTGTTCTGATTCTGATTGGAGATTTGTGTAAACATCCAGCACCGGTGTGAAATCACACATGCTCACTACAGACGGCTGCAGTCATCAGCTTTTTTGCCTGAATAGACAAAAAACAGTAGCAATGGTGGATGGCAGAGTGCTGTTTGTCCTGATCACTCCTTTCACTATGTAGGAGCAAACCAAACCTCGGTAAAAACAATGTTCACATATTAACTTTTAGGGATGTAACTGTTTTCTTGCTCAAGACAGAAGTAACTGCATGCATGCTACATGTTGTTAAAACAGCACCAACTAGTGACCTGGCATGGAAATTACAGCAGCTTCAAAGCGCACAACAGCACAGTGTAAACCTGTTTTTTCATCAATCAGCATCAGAAACAATTGCAGAAATTTGCTCTAAGGATTTATGGTGAGGGAGGAAATATTTTAGACACAGTGATCCCACGTGCACTCCACATGGAACGCACACACCTTTAGTTACCGGTACTATAGGAACCACAGCCAACCCGTGCAGAGTTGACCTTGTCTCAGTAAATGACAGCACCTCTCTAACAGATCCGCTCCGATTTTTTAAATGTCTCTATTCTCCCTGGGCTCTTATCTGGACCACATTTTCTTCTTCCACTATTATTATTATTGGGCAGCACGTTGGCACAACTGGTAGAGCTGCTGCCTCTCAGCGAGAAGGTTGCCGGTTCAAATCCCGGTCCGGGGCCTTTCTGGGTGGAGTTTGCATGTTCTCCCCGTGCATGCGTGGGTTTCCTCCGGGTACTCCGGTTTCCTCCCACAGACCAAAAAACATGCTGTTAGGCTGATTGGTGACTCTAAATTGACCCTAGGTGTGAGTGTGAGAGTGGATGGTTGTTTGGTGTGAGTGAGACAGGTCCCTCTTGTAAATGAGTCCCCGTGACTCAACGAGGCTTGCCTGTATAAATAAAGGTTGAATGAATGAATGAATTATGCTATCAGCTTTCTTGACCCTACATCTGTGTTTAATTCCGTCAAACCATCTTCAAGACTTGATTCATCCCTCGTTTTGGCGACGCTAAAGAGATGGTGACCTTCTGACATGGCTCGCTGCAACATGAAACACAGACAAAGTGACTAATCGGCCCCGGGGCTGCCCCATAAGACACTTATATCTGTGTAGATATGCTGCTGCTCCTGGTGTGTGTGCTTCAAACACCCCCTAAGCCATGTTCCTCTTTGTCCTTTCCCCTTTCATGCCATCACTTTATGTCAGCACAATACATTCCTCTGTGTGTGTCTACTGTCTGAAAGGCCATAACAGAGTGCACAGTGAGAAAAGCTGCTGGGTTTTCTAGGAGTGCTAAGCTAAGAAAAGACAAAAAGAGGTTTCACAGAAGAACATCAACTCTTGTATTCAGTTCTGTCTTGTTCAAAAAACATTATCTGTTGTTTCTTGTTATTGATATTTGGAGGCTGAGATGGAGACTGTAGATAATGAACTTGAAAGAGTTCTGCTGAGCACGCGCACACTTTCAGGCATCAGAGGCAGGAGAGCATACAACAGAGTCAGCGTTCAGGATCAAAGTTTCTTTATTTGTCATTCTCACCACATGTTCATGTTGTTGTGTCCATTCGTGCCCATCTGCTCATAAAGACTCATGTTCGTGCTGCTGTTTGGAGTGATGTTTATCTATGATATTAGTGCTTAGTGTATTGTTAGTTGATATTTTTCTTAGTTCATATCTTAGATGTTATAACTGTTTTTCTTTTACATTTTATTGTTGGATGTAACTGGGACCCTGTGTACATAATTTCGTTTTCATCACATATAACACATGTGGTGCAAATGACAATAAAGATTCTCTGACTCTGACTGATGTGGTACATGTGGTGGAACAAGATTGTGTACTCAGGGTCCCAGTTACATCCGTCAATAAAATGTAAAAGAAAAACAATGAGATCTAAGATTCGAACTAAGGAAAACATCAACTAAATATATGCTAAGCATTAGTAGCATAAAAACAATACAATGAACAGCAGCACGAACATGAGTCTGTGAGCAGATGGGCATGCATGAACACAGCAACATGAAACAGATCAGCAGCAACATGAAACAGATCAGCAGCAACATGAAACAGATCAGCAGCAACATGAAACAGATCAGCAGCAACATGAAACAGATCAGCAGCAACATGAAACAGATCAGCAGCAACATGAAACAGATCAGCAGCAACATGAAACAGATCAGCAGCAACATGAAACAGATCAGCAGCAACATGAAACAGATCAGCAGCAACATGAAACAGATCAGCAGCAACATGAAACAGATCAGCAGCAACATGAAACAGATCAGCAGCAACATGAAACAGATCAGCAGCAACATGAAACAGATCAGCAGCAACATGAAACAGATCAGCAGCAACATGAAACAGATCAGCAGCAACATGAAACAGATCAGCAGCAACATGAAACAGATCAGCAGCAACATGAAACAGATCAGCAGCAACATGAAACAGATCAGCAGCAACATGAAACAGATCAGCAGCAACATGAAACAGATCAGCAGCAACATGAAACAGATCAGCAGCAACATGAAACAGATCAGCAGCAACATGAAACAGATCAGCAGCAACATGAAACAGATCAGCAGCAACATGAAACAGATCAGCAGCAACATGAAACAGATCAGCAGCAACATGAAACAGATCAGCAGCAACATGAAACAGATCAGCAGCAACATGAAACAGATCAGCAGCAACATGAAACAGATCAGCAGCAACATGAAACAGATCAGCAGCAACATGAAACAGATCAGCAGCAACATGAAACAGATCAGCAGCAACATGAAACAGATCAGCAGCAACATGAAACAGATCAGCAGCAACATGAAACAGATCAGCAGCAACATGAAACAGATCAGCAGCAACATGAAACAGATCAGCAGCAACATGAAACAGATCAGCAGCAACATGAAACAGATCAGCAGCAACATGAAACAGATCAGCAGCAACAT
>JBBPBX010021957.1:0-41877 GCA_038048925.1 Garcialebias charrua
GTGGGACTGAGGGACACCAGCTTAGCTGAGAGACTTCAACTGGACAAAGATTTGACTCTGGAGAAAGCTGTTAACCAGGCCCGGCAGTCAGAAACCATCAAAAGACAACAGACAGACATCAGAGGGGACAACAAGTTGGAAATAGATGCTGTGTTTGCGAAAAATAGGAAACAAAAGCATCCAACAACAAAGCCTCACAGCCAAACAAAATATTTTAATAAGGACAAATCACCAAATGAAAGATCATGCTACAGGTGTGGAAAGACACCCGCACATGGAAAATTTCAATGCCCAGCAAAGGATGTAACCTGTCACTCATGTGGTAAAAGAGGACACTACAGTAAGGTGTGTAAATCTGTTAAATCTGTGCATGTTGTTGAAACAGAGAAAAATAATGACATACCTGTGTTCCTTGGTTCTGTGGATGCAGGGTCAGATCACTGGTATGCAGACCTTACTATCAGAAACCACAATGTTAGGTTTAAGATTGACACTGGAGCAGATGTATCGGTTATTCCAGCCCAGTTGTTTTACTGTACAAACCAAAATGTGACAGAGTTGAGCATGCCAGATAGACCTTTGTTAGGACCAGGTGGTACTCCGCTAGATGTGTTGGGTATGTACAAAGAGACATTATGTAAAGGTGAACAGCAGATAGAAGAAATTGTGTATGCTATCAAAGATTTGCAGATGGCACTGTTAAGCAGACCCGCAAGTGTCAAGTTAAATCTTGTGTCTAGAGCAGACAGCATAGACATTAATGGGTTAAAAGACAGTTACCCAAAACTGTGTCAGGGTTTGGGTTTAATGCAACAACCATACACTATTAAGTTGAAACCCAATGCAGTGCCTTTCTCCTTGGCCACACCAAGAAGGATCCCCATCTCTCCAATGGACAAGGTTAAGCGGGAGCTGAATAACATGGAATCCATGGGCGTAATCAGCAGAGTTGAGGAACCAACAGAATGGTGTGCAGGTATAGTCCCAGTACCAAAATCAAATGACTCTGTTCGCATTTGTGTAGACCTCACTCACCTAAATGAAGCTGTTTGCAGAGAGAAGTTCATCCTTCCTTCAGTTGAACAGACACTGGGATCACTGGCAGGAGCTAAAGTGTTTAGTAAGCTGGACGCAAACAGAGGCTTCTGGCAGGTTCCATTGTCTCCTGAGTCAGCGCACTACACAACATTCATCACCCCTTTTGGCCGCTTCCACTTCAACCGTCTTCCTTTTGGAATAGCCTCTGCACCTGAGCATTTCCAGCGAAAAATGTCACTGATCCTTAATGGACTACCTGGAGTGGTCTGTCACATGGATGACATCCTCATTTGGGGACAGGACCAGCAGGAACATGATGCTCGTCTACACACCGTGCTCAATAAACTGCAAGAAGCTGGTGTCACATCAAACCTAGATAAATGTGACCTAAGCAAAAAGGAAGTAAAGTTCCTCGGACACATTTTGTCTGCAGCAGGAGTCCAGCCGGACCCAGACAAAATAAAAGCAGTTTTAGCAATGAAAGAGCCAACAAATGTCAGTGAAGTGCACAGCTTTCTTGGTATGGTCAACCAGTTGGGCAAATTCATCCCAGGCCTGGCTGAAAAGGATAAGCCCCTAAGAGACTTGCTCTCAAAGAAAAATCACTGGGTTTGGAGCTGTGCACAACAAACCACATTTGATCAGCTGAAAAGAGAACTAACATCAACATCGGTTCTTGCACTCTACGACCCTAACAAAGACTTAAAACTGTCTGCAGATGCCTCATCTTATGGTCTGGGAGCAGTTCTGTTTCAAGAAGAGAGAGGGCAGTGGAGACCTGTGGCTTACGCATCTCGCTCTTTAACAGAGATGGAGCAGAGATATGCACAGGTGGAGAAGGAGGCCCTGGGACTAACATGGGGATGTGAAAGATTTAGAGATTTCCTCATCGGGAGACATCTCCTTAGAGACTGATCACAAGCTACTCATCAGCCTGCTAGGAACAACAGGCACTAACAGAACTTCCACCCAGGATCCAGCGGTTCAGAATGAGACTGATGAGGTACAGTTACACCATCACACACACCCCAGGCAAGGCACTTCTAACAGCAGACACACTGTCACGTGCACCAGTTAATCAGGACCCTGATTTTAAGAACACAGCTGAACTACTAGAGGACACAAACATCTATGTGGATGAAATTATAAAGAGCATGCCTGCTAGCTCTATGTACCTCACACAGCTAAAAGCACAGCTAAAAAGTGACAGCATTTGCTCAGAAGTCATGTCATTTTGTCAAAGTGGCTGGCCAGAGTACAACCATCTCAAGGGCCCAATAAAAGCTTATTGGCCACACAGAGACACTTTAACAGTGTATAATGAGTTGTTGCTAAAAGACACCAGACTAGTGATTCCTTCTGCCATGCGTGGTTCCGTTCTCTCAGCCCTACATGAGGGACACCAAGGTATGTCCAGATGCAGAGAGAGAGCAAGAGAGACAGTGTGGTGGCCTGGCCTGAGTGGTCAAATAAATGAACTTGTGAAAAACTGCACAATATGCATTAAAGAGCGTCCCAACCCAGTGGAACCATTAATGCCAAGCGAACTCCCAGAAAGACCGTGGCAGAAAATTGGAGCAGACCTTTTTACATTCAACGGCAACAACTATGTACTTTTGGTGGACTACTACTCAAAGTTTGTGGAAATAGCAAAACTGTCATCCACAAGATCTGAAGACGTCATAGTACACCTAAAGTCAATCTTTTCCAGACATGGGATTCCAGAGCTTTTCTACAGTGACAATGGACCTCAGTTCTCGAGCCAGTCCTTCAAAACCTTTGCAGCAGCTTATGGCTTCAAACACACAACAAGCAGCCCAAGGTTTGCACAAAGTAACGGAGAGGCTGAGCGGTGTTTTCAAACTGTGAAAAACTTGCTTAAAAAGGCAGAAGACCCATATCTAGCACTACTGGCGTACAGAGTGACCCCGCTGGCTAATGGATATAGCCCGGCGCAACTACTAATGGGAAGGAGACTTCGCACACCTGTTCCCCAGCTTCCTTCTTTGCTCGTGCCCAGTCTGCCCAACAAAACTACACTGAAGAAGAAGGAAGAGGAGAGGAGGTTGAAAGACTGTGCAGTGTATAACAGGAGACATCGTGTGAGAGAACTTCCTCCACTCTCACCAGGACAACCAGTATGGATTACAGACACAAAGTGTGAATGGACTGTTATTTCATCCCACTCCACACCTCGTTCATACGTTGTGGAGAGCCCTTCAGGAGCCATCAGGAGAAATAGGCGCTTCCTGCAGCCATTGCCAGAAATCACACCTAAGGTTCAGGTCCCGGATTCACCGATCAGAACGGAAGAGGCCCGGGCCATATTGAACCAACCAGTTTCAACAACTCTGACTTCAAAGACAGCTGACCAAAGTCCTGTCAAGACTAGATGTGGCAGGGTTGTCATAAAACCACAAAGACTGAACTTGTAAAAGTGAATTGGGTGTGAAGAGAGAAAAAAAAAGGAGTGTGTTCTGTTATTTGGTTGAAAAACAGAAAAGAGTGTGTTCTGTTATTTGTTTGAAAAAAAAGAGGTGTTCTGTTATTTGTTTGAAAACAAAAAGGAGTTATGTAAATCGAAAAACAAAAAGCGTTTTCCCTATATGAGGTAGTCACCCTGTCATATATGTTTTGTTTCTCAAAGAAAGGAGGATGTGGTACAATGTATTTGGTATAACTGTATCCGGTTTTATTGTGAAAGGGTGCGGGGGTTGTTTCCGGGTTTACAAAGATTAAAGACGTTCTCTGAGTTGCTCTACAAAGTGTCGTTCGAATCCTTGTGTAAAAACACGACACTTTCTGCTATTAAACTCTGAACTCTAAATGCTAGTAATATTCTTTGTGGTCAACATAGTAAGACTGTGGAGATGATGGGGTCACCATGCAGTCTGTGGAAAGGCCTGAGAATGAAGGAGCAGTGTAAGTAATGATGAAATTATATACATTCTCAATCTTAAAAATGATTTAATAATCTCTTTTTACTTATAATACTGATGAACCTGTTGTTTGTTTAGGAACCATCTCCTTGCAGTCTGTCCAGAAAGTCTCCACTGGAGGAGATTTTGCTGAGGAAGACTCACAGACCATAATGTCACAGAGAGGGCTGCAGATGGACAGGACATTCCACCAGCCGTTCTGTCTGAGCTGAGGACCCTGCTTCTGGTGGTGGTAGAACCATCACAAGACTTATCCTTTGCTATCAGATCTGATCTTGCATTTTCATATTTGTGTTCAAGCTTCTCCCACACCCAGAAAACATGTTGTCCACTGCAGGAGACACAGTCTGTCCAGAACACACACTGCCTTAGAAGCAGATATGATCATTTTCCTCAACAAGAACCATATCTGATTTTATACTGTAGCTGCTGCTAACCTGGACTGGATTGTACAAGTCTCTTTTTTATTATAATAATAATAATTTTGTTTGATATTCTGCAGCAGTTCATAACTTTTATGGACAGAATTTCTAGGTGCAACCAAGATGTTGAGGGGATCCGTTTTGGTGGCCTTAGAATCACTTCTCTGTTTTCTGCAGATGATGTGGTCCTATTGGCTTCATCAGGTCGTGATCTACAGCTTTCACTGGAGCGGTTTGCAGCCGAGTGTGATGCGGCCGGGATGAGGATCAGTTCCTCCAAATCCGAGGCCATGGTCTTGAGCCGGAAAAGGGTAGCGTGCCCTCTCCGGGTCGGGGAGGAGGTCCTGCCCCAAGTGGAGGAGTTTAAGTATCTCGGGTCTTGTTCACGAATGAGGGAAAACTGGAGCGTGAGATCGATAGGCGGATAGGTGCAGCGTCCGCAGTGAAGCGGGCGCTGTACCGGTCTGTCGTGGTGAAGAGAGAGCTGAGTCAAAAGGCAAAGCTCTCAATTTACCGATCGATCTACGTTCCCACCCTCATCTATGGTCATGAGCTTTGGGTTGTGACCGAAAGAACGAGATCTCGGATACAAGCGGCTGAAATGAGTTTTCTCCGCAGGGTGTCTGGACTCTCCCTTAGAGATAGGGTGAGAAGCTCAGTCATCCGGGAGGGACTCAGAGTAGAGCCGTTGCTTCTCCACATCGAGAGGAGCCAGTTGAGGTGGCTCGGACATCTGGTTAGGATGCCTCCTGGACGCCTCCCTGGTGAGGTGTTCCGGGCATGTTCCACCGGGAGGAGACCCAGAGAAAGACCCAGGACACGCTGGAGGGACTATGTTTCTCGGCTGGCCTGGGAACGCCTTGGGATTCCCCAGGAGGAGCTGCTCCAAGTGGCTAGGGAGAGGGAAGTCTGGGCCTCCCTACTTAGGCTGCTACCCCCGCGACCCGACCCCGGATAAGCAGAAGACAATGGATGGATGGATGGATGGATGGATGGATGTATTGATTGATTGATTGATTGATTGATTGATTGATTGATTGATTGATTGATTCTGCAGCAGGTTAGCCCAGCAGAGCTCAGTAACATGACTGCCGCATCACACACTGGACATGTGGAAATGTTTCTATGAGGTTTTCAAACATAAAGCTCTCTTTTAAAAGTGTACCCCATGCGGAAAGAAAACTAATTGAAGTTAATAAGTTTGATATTTAGATACTGGTTGAAAATAGCCCTATGAGAAATTCATAGTAAATTTAACAAAAAGGAAAAAGTTCATAGCATTAAAATTCAAATAGAAGTTCAAATTATTTCATCCTGAAAGAACTCTGGCTAACTACTGTAGCTCTTTTATAACATGATCGAGTTAAACACAAAGTAGTCTCCTCAGATAAATAGTGTTAACTTATTATTTTAAATGAAGGTTTCTGTTAACTTATTATTTTTATATGAAAGTTTCTGTTAACTTATTATTTTTATATGAAAGTTTCTGTTAACTTATTATTTTTATATTTGATTGTTTCTGTTCAGTGCCCTGAGATGACTTCTGTTGTGACTTGACGCTGTGAATAGCACCAATGTTCTGTGAACCAAATCTTTTAAGAAAATAAAATGTTCAACACATTCTGACTTGTCTTCTTATTGATGTATTATCACCCCAAAAAATGTGTATTTTGATTTAAGACAAGCTCAGAGTCCAGTTTTATTTTAACCATTTTTGTAAAAACAAATTTGATGTCCATGTAACTACATTACTGTAGAAAACGTATAACACTCGAGCTAAATGACACACAAGATTTAAACACTGTTGTTTACATTATAGCATTACATCTTCTGATTTTAAATCACAGCTTCCTCAACTGCTCTTACCTGGAGATTTAAAAATGTATACTGGTGAAGATTCTCAGTCATCCAGGACATGATAAAATCAAAAAAAGGTGTTCAATACAGAAACAACTGGACTTTTGTCTGCTACAAATAAAGTCCAGTTGTTTCTGTATTGAACACCTTTTTTATTTTAAAAATGTAATCAGTCAGAGAAAGGTAAACTGTGTGGTTGAACAGAGCTGCTTCTAGCCTCCTCACTGCTACTGTATTGTTATTTGGGTATTATGTGAGTTGTAGCTGTGGCGTCTCTCCACTTCTCAGAAACATCCAGGCTGGACCAGAGGATCCCTCATCATCATCACCTCCTGCCGTGTCCTGTGTACAATGGAAGAAAATGTTTAAGGGCTGCTACAAACAGGTTCATAAAACCATATAGCAGACATCTGTTGAATATAAAAGTTTATATTGTCTGATATTTAACAGGTTTGACTTCAGCTCAACTTTTGTACACAAGCTTGAGTTAAATAACTTGCTTCAAAACTGAGTAATTCCCAAGTAGATTTTCAAAAGTGATGTTCTTTGGAATAATGATCAGACAAGACTGTTCAAGTTCCACTTGTGCATTTCCCTCTTGAGTCTGAAGAACTTTCTGGTTTTAGATAATTACTGAATGTGGCATCAGAGCATTTTTCTGCAGGACCGATTTCTTTTTAATGACTTTTAACAAGTAGCAAAGATTCAGATGCAGCTAAATCTGCTCAAAATCCAACAATAATTGTTACATAATATGTAATAATAAAGCCTTTGTTAAACACATAACGTTTAGAAAACACTTTTGTAAGATCTGGTTGAAAGGCATATCAGTCAGGAATGGTAATATAATAACATGTGACGCGGCACGTGAAAAGTAGGAACAAGTCGCGCACATTCTAACTGAGAAAAATCAATAAACCTGTCACGATCCGTTTAGGTTTGAACCCAAAATGCAGGCAAGATGATTGAAGCAGGTGATTGGTTTTAAAATAAAACTTATTTATTGTAAAACAACACAAAACAAAAAGCCGGCGTGGTGGCAAAAACCTACAAACTAAGGTTTAGGCAGGCAAACAGGAAGGGTAAAGATTCAGGTAGGAACAGAGAAGGACTATGTTGTCTGTGATAACAGAGAACAGAGCTGCAACCAAAAAAACAATGACTGGACAAACTGCAGTGGATGGCAGGAGCTTAAATGCTGAGCTGACTGAACAGGTGGGAGGAATGAAGACTGATTGCTAAGCTGAGGCAGAAGGGGTGTGGTGAACAGTTGACTGACAGGAAAGGCTGTGAGCAATGACAGATGGGTGAAAAGCAAAACACAGCAGGAAAAACAAACAATGACATGAGGGGCAGAAAGAGTGAGCAGATGAGTAGAATCAGGGCTGAAATGACAGAGACTGAAATGATAGAGACAAAGAACAGAAATCAGAAGGGCAGAGGAACAAAGAACATGAAGATTAAGCAGGGAAGGCATGCACAGATGAACTGATTAAGCAGGGAAGGCGTGGTGCAGGGAGACAGCAGCAGAGGAAGGGTGACAGGCATTACTGGGATGAATGGTAAAACTACAGGAGCAGAGGAAGGGTGACAGGCACTACTGGGATGAATGGTTAAACTACAGAACTGTGGACATAAGGGGCAAACATCTGACAGAAGGGAGTAAGTGTGAGGTCAGGCTAAAGGGAGGGGGTTAAACTACAGGACTGTGGACAGAAGGGACAAAAATATGACAGAAGGGAGTAAGTGTGATGACAGAAGGGTCAGGCTAAAGGGAGGGGGGTCAGCGGGGCCGCTGACCGTGACAAACCTTCAAGTTCTGAGAAATTAGTGAAAATCTTTTTTTTTAGCAAAATATACTAGTTGAAGTTGTGAAGAAACCATCCCATGCTTTAAAAAACACTTTAGAAGTGTTTAAACTGATAAACTTTGTGTTAGAAATCAGGTTGTTTTCAGTGTAAAAACAAGCCGCAGGGATTTGTGTATGGGGGTGGGGACACTCACAGCTGATTAACATGTGGACTTGTTTGGCTGGTATCGGAGCTTTGTTATTGGTTTCGGCCAGTGGTGGGCACATGAACGCTAGATAGTGCTAAAGCGCTAATCCGCTTACAGTGGACCTAAACTTTTTGTCAGCGTTTTTGTGGTTTGACTAACTTTTATAATTCATAAGCGGATTTGTGCTATTTTTATTTATAATGCAGTACCGCTAATAACTAATTATCTATCAGTAAAAACCAATAAACTTATTTACAAGCTCTTATGCTGCTTGTTTTACCTTTTTCCCCACCGTAAAGAGCAGAGAGGAGGAAGGGTTGGAGGGGGGAGGGAGCAGAGCGGAGAACAGACTCGGATCTACCATGTAGGTAAATGATGCCGTTGCCTGGGGATCCCAATCAGCATGGGCCCCGGCCCCGCCGCGCCCCGGCCAGTCACCTACATCCCTAACATTGATCCTGCTTGTTAATGTACATTTAACATAAAAATAATTATAGTTACGATGAAAACGATCATTAAATACGCAATAAAAAAACGGTCGATTTCTTTATCCCCCTACTAAAAATGGACTATTCCATCTTGACATCTTCCGGGTCAGAGGTGAACTCAGGGGCTAATTCTGTGGCTAGCTGGCTGCGCTCGGTCTCTTCATAAATCCGCAGAGAACCCCGCTGTTTCAAGCCAAATTAACGCGGCCGGAGGATTTTATTGTGTGTTTTGTGTCGACCATTCGACGGTGAGTCGTTATTTTTATGTATTTTAGTTACTTTTCATTAAATCTGTTGACTACCTATAGACGCTAACTCTGTGTCCAGCTGGTTGGTTGTGCTGGGTTACTAATGGATAAATCCGCAGAGAACCCCGCTGTTTCAAGCCAAATTAACGTGGCCGGAGGATTTTATTGTGTGTTTTGTGTCGACCATTCGACGGTGAGTCGTTATTTTTATGTATTTGGGTTACTTTTATGTATAAATGCGGTGGCAACACACCCGTGTATTTAAGAATTAAAAGTGGTTTTAGGGATTAAAAGATCATTCTATTTTTTGAACCACTTTGGACATGTCTGCCTGCCTGGGAGGAGTCGACGAGGGACAAGCCCCCAGAAACCATCTTGGCTACAGCAAACTGGTTGGTCCACTTAAGTTGTTTACTTGGTGGGGTAGCTTCAGTTTGCTTTGGACTGCTCTGACTGACGAAGCCCTCTGGAGTGAGGGTGAAACGTTTCTACTAAAAAGAAATTGTCCAGATGAACTGATTGAGAATGAGCGGATTTGATACCTGGACTATTGAGAATGAACTTTCTGGTCTTGAACCACTTTGGACATGTCTGCCTGCCTGGGAGGAGTCGACGAGGGACAAGCCCCCAGAAACCATCTTGGCTACAGCAAACTGGTTGGTCCACTTAAGTTGTTTACTTGGTGGGGTAGCTTCAGTTTGCTTTGGACTGCTCTGACTGACGAAGCCCTCTGGAGTGAGGGTGAAACGTTTCTACTAAAAAGAAATTGTCCAGATGAACTGATTGAGAATGAGCGGATTTGATACCTGGACTATTGAGAATGAACTTTCTGGCAATTCTATTTTTTGTTAATTTCGTGGCCGAATAGAATATATGTACGTAAAGTATTAAATAAATCCTTTGATTTTTGTAATTTCATCCTTTTAGGATCATTTTTGTTACTTTTCAGTTGGCAGTGTAGTGCAAATTTTGCATAACGCTGCCGGCTATATATAAATATATATATATATATATATAAATATATAAATAGCGGATTAGATTAGCTTCCCCTAATTTTCATAAGACATTTGTGCTTTTGAAATTGTGGACCTAAAAAAATTAATAAGCGTTTTAGAAATTGTGGAACTAATTTTTTAATTAGCGTTGCCCACCACTGGTTTCGGCCAATAATGTGCAGATTTGAAAGAAACACATGGCTACTTAACATCTATAGATTGCCCAGTGAAAAGAAAAGGCGTTTTGCAGGAATACTTTCAGTTTCTGATGGGGTGAAGACCTTTTTTTTTTTTTTTTAGAACACCAAACACCACACTAAATAATAGTTGGTGTTTTATTCAAGGATTGCAACGTAACATGGTGGATTTGCTCTGCTTTATTTTCCGTATTTAATAAGGAAAATAAAGCCAATCAAAGCTGTCAGAGCTGTCAGCTGTTTTTCCTACCGACCCAAGAGAAAGAAAAAAAAAAGCTTATACTGCGTTCGCAAGCAAATCAGTTTCCATCCATCCATGCATACATAATACATACATCCATCCATACATACATACATACGTCCATCCACTATCTTTATTTCATTAGACAAAGCAGACATGAGTAATCACCGTGCAATGCGCTCCAGCCGTGGTCTGTGTCCAGCTGCGCATTGCGCAATCACGCGCGTTGGATTGGCTTGGTTTTGCTAATCGCAGCAAAGAAACTAAAATTTAAAGCACGATAATGGTGCACCAATTATGCAGATTCAACTGGCCGTTTGAAAAGGTAAAATGTACAGTTAAGATCGAATGGATCAGTAGTTCACGCAGCTGTCAGCTGGCTGTCATCAGGAATAAAAAAGCTGAATCGAGCAGCG
The DNA here is from genome assembly GCA_038048925.1 of Garcialebias charrua. NCBI lineage: Eukaryota > Metazoa > Chordata > Actinopteri > Cyprinodontiformes > Rivulidae > Garcialebias > Garcialebias charrua. Next base: position 10,840 of record JBBPBX010021957.1, read on the forward strand.
TGTTTAATTAAAATTGTCAGGGTTTCAGACAGATCAATGAACCCAATGGTGCAGACGAGTACACAGGAGGCAGGAATACAAAAAATAGATATTTAATGATAATAAATCAAAAAGGCTGTCAGGGCAGCAAACTCACTCTTAGGAGACATGATCAACATAGGAGACATCAGGGGAGACCCAACGAGGACACCACAAGGAACTAACTGACAGGCAGGCTATATATACACAGAGACAAGACAGGACGCAATCACAAAACACCTGGGAACAATTAACTAACTAAAGACAGAGCAGGACTGGTAAACTAATAAATAAAGGTTTAAATAAAAGGAGACTAAACTGGAGGTTAAACCAAGAGTGATCAAAACATGGAGACTAAACCAGAAGGGAAACTAATAAAGGTTAAACTAAGAGTAAAGGTTAAACAGAGTAATCAAACATGGAGACTTGAACTAGGAGAAAGGACTGGAGATGTAGAAACTAAATACAAGAATTAAGAACTGATAAACAAGGAGACCAGGGGAATTATCAAACCTAAACATTAATAAATACTGGGGCAGGATCTAGGGAGTAAGCTAACCATGAAACCAGGAAGACTGGTACAAAGGAAACTAAATAAAACTAAAAAACAAACATCAGGAGCTGGCTGACAAAAAGCAAAAGGAGAACAGACAAAGGATGCCCACTAGATGGTGCCATGGTGCCATCCTGACAAAAATAGCCTTGTTTTTCCAGATAATTTTGCTCTAAAATGTTTTTGTTTATCTTTATGTAAGATTATCTTTAGATTTTTTTTATGTTAATATATATTTGGTGAAACAAGAAATCTTATCTTTCTTTCTTTGAAATACATTACTTAAATACAGTATCTGGATGGATAGATGGATGGATGATGGATGGATGGATGGATGGATGGATGGTCAGATGGATGGATGGATACCGACCAGCCCACAAAAGCTTAATAAAAAAGACCTATGCAAAGATAAGGCTTTTCTGCCCTGATGACACAAAAGTCATGTCCATCACCAAAACCTTGTGTGACATCTCTAAAATAAGTCTGTGCAGGAGTTTGGCGTGTGTAAAGCCTTATTTTCTTTTGGTTTTCCCCTTTCTAACCTCATCAGATGCAACATAAGCATCTCCTGAGTTTACTCAGTTTCTGTGTCCTCCTTAGATGTGACCCTTATTTTTTGGGGTGGGTTGTAACAATAACTCTGTGACATAACAATCAACATTATTAATGTGTAACATGTCACAATAACATAAAATACAATTTTTTTTCTTTTTTTTTTCCAAAAGATCAAAAGGAATTTTGCCAGCAAAGCTGAAGTTATGCACACCTTCCTAGGCAGAATCTGTGTTGACAGTCAGTGCTGGGGGTTGGGGTTAAGGCAAATTAATGTAAATGAACAGCAATTGTTAACACCCCCAGGTAATGCTTCTGGAATGGGGACATTCTTCTAAAACTTTGAGGCCTGTTTTCGCCCTAATCTTATTTGCAGATTGCCAACATTGAAATGGCTGTATCTTCTTCATTGTTTTTTTGAGTGCCTTGTGTTTTGCATCATCGGATAGCTTAGACCCCACACTTTCAGATTCTGTAAATAACTCAAAATGACCAAGGGGAGACTTGTTCCTGGTTTTGCCACGGCCAGTCACATATAAGCATTAGATAAAGGCTAGCATTAGCATGCTAGCTCCACAAACAAATTAACCAGAATAAACAGTCAGCCGAAGGCTTTTTTCCACAAACAGTCATATAAAAATTGAGAGGCATATAAGTCAGAAATGCAAATAGACATTAGATAAAGGGCTTTCAATGATTAAAAACGTACCTGCAACCAGCCTGCTTGTCATTGCATGGCTCATTTTCCAGAAAAATGATAATAATAAATATTAAATAAATAAATTAAACAACACCAGAAGCACGCTATCGGCAGAGAGCTCACGTTGGACTCTTCAGGGCGGTGAAAACTGCACCCTGAAGAGTCCCATAGTTTTGTAATGTCGTGGAATAACTGTGCATGCGCCAGTTATAACGAGAGTCAATGGGTAAGTTCAGAGCGCCCCCAAACAGGAAATACGTCATCAATCAGAAAACGTTTTTTGAAACAAACAATATAACTAATAATAATAATAATAATAATAATAATGAATTCAATTTATAATGCACTTTTCATTAATAAAAATCTCAAAGTGCTACAAAGTGTAACAAAGCAAAGATCAAAATAAAACAAGTGATAAAATCTAATAAAATCAGTAATAATATCGACTAAGATCAAAGATAAAATCATGTGGATGCAGATTAGGCTTGCTTAAAAAATAAATAAAATAAAGCAAGTGATAAAATCAAGTAAAATCAATAATAATATGTTTATGTTTATTAAATTTGTTCATTTTTTTACAAAAGAAACAATACAAGACAATCTCATAATGATAGTGTACAAAATGTAAAAAAATGAAAGGTAGCAGAAAGAAGAATAAATCTTATTATATCTGCCCCTTATCTCCAACAATCAGATTAAACAACAGTAGTCAAACCATGTAAACAATAATAATCTTCAACCAACTTTTTCCAACAATCAGGTTAAACAATAATATTCTTCAACCAACAGTACAAAATGACTAACTCTTTCTAATTTTCTAACTAATACAATACACATTACGTTATTTCACATATATTTTTTTAACACATTTGTTTTGATCATTTTTTTAAATGTAAACATTGACTTGGCATTTTTAACTACATTCTCCAAGCCATTCCATAATCTAATTCCCTGGATTGAGGTAGAACGTCCCTTCAAACTGGTTCTGAATTGTGGTTTTACAAACAACTCTGTTCCCTTAAGATTATAACAACTTTGTCTTTTATCGACTAAGATCAAAGATAAAATCATGTGGAGGCAGAATAGGCTTACTTAAAAAGACTCATCATTACTCATAAAATATTTATCCTACACAACTAAAAACATATATGCATATATCTCGAAATATTATTTCATTTTTATTTTTTTAAGTCTTCAACGTAAAATGGTCCAGAAGTTCTAGTGGGGCAACGCCCTAGTGCCCCCTATTGGCCGGCCGCCCCTGGAAGTAAGAAGGGGGGTCTTTGAGGAAAATAGGTTGGGAACCACTGCTTTACACCTCCAACCTGGGAAATTCGTCATATTATTCTGTTGTAGGATGTCAGGGTTGTTCCAGATGGGTGTACGTCTGCATGGAATTAGTGAAGATGCTGTCATTTTAAGAAACTCCCACCAAGCTGTCAGAGAGGAGCTGATATTGATGCTTTTAAAGCATTCCTGTCTTTTTATGTTTGAGGTAATGAATGGAAAGACTGTAATCATTATTTTATTTTTATTTTTTTTCTTCTTTCGGCTTTTTCCCTGCGTTAGGGGTCACCACAGCGATCTAGTCGCACGGAGATTTGGCAGTTGTTTTTACGCCGGATGCCCTTCCTGACACAACCACAGACCACCGAGCAACCACAGCCCTCTGTGTGGAGTAGAGAGCTGATATCTAGGGTTCCCGGGGGAGCAGATGGTGTGGGTTAAGGGCCTTGCTCAATGTGTAATGTAATCATTATATTATTGCAAAATATCTGTTCTACGTCTAGCCAGGGTTCATCAAGGGGTGTGTGTTTTATCCATCTTGAGATGTATTCTAGCCTGTTGGCTAGAAAGAAATAATAAAAGTTGGGTAGTTCTAGTCCTCCTTTATCTTTGGTCTTTTGTAATGTTTTTAATCTAATACGTGGGTGTATATCTGTCCAGAGGAATTTAGAGATGGAGGAGTCCAGGGATCTAAACCAGTCAGATGATGGTTTATTTGGGATCATTGAGAATAAATAGTTTATTCTAGGCAAAACCATCATTTTTATTGAAGCAACCCTTCCCATAAGAGATAAGGGTAGAGATTTCCATCTAGCAAGATCATCTTCAATTTTCTTTGAGTGGGATGTGGTCTAGTTTTGTTAAATCTGCCAATTTATGAGATACTTTGATACACAAGTGTGTAATATTCCCTGACTGCAGTTGTGTAGTAAGTGAATTGTTGAAAAAGCAATTACATAATTGCTAGAACTGTGGATTTCAGCCAATTTATAGAGTAATCTGAAACTCTTGAAAAAGAGTTTATCAATCCAATAACCTGACAGAGGGAGGTTTGTGAATGCTGGAGGAATAGCAAAACATCATCAGCATATAGACTGATTTTGTGCTCTATGTTCTTGCATGTTATGCCTTTAATTTTTGCAGTTTGCCTGATTACTGCAGCTACCGGTTAGATGAAAATAGCAAACAGTGAGGTATCATGGTGGCGTCTGTACGACCCCGAAGTGGCAGACCGAGAAGGAATACACAACAATCAGGTATATGAAAACAAGTGTTCTTTATTTACAGGTGAAGGTGGAAGCCTGGAGCTGTAAGAGAACGGGGTAGAGGTGAGTATCCAATCTTGGAGGCCTGATATTTGAATCTCGAAGTAATCAGAATTGTCTTACTTGTTGTCTTAGATGGATGAATCAAAGGAGAGGAGTGGTCCTGGTTCTTGGCGTGGTGTTGAAAATAGGTGAGGAGCGGTGGAGAGAGGAATAGGCAGACCCAGCTGTCGTTGAATAGCTGATGAGACTGGACTCTTGATGATTTCTGCAGGTGCACCCGAGAGTGCTGGAGGAAGACAGTGGAAGGACTTCAGAGGAGCAGGACATGGAGGTCCCAAAAGCAGAAGTTGTCCCAGCACTGAAGAGGTGTCCAGCTGCTGCTTAAGTAGGCCACCAGAATCAGTCCTCATCAGGCAGCAACAGGTGGGTCTCATCAGGACAATTAGAAGTGTGCTGTGGAGAGAGTGGGAGAGACAAAAACAGGAAGAAACCAGGAACCCTACAGAGCCCCCCCCTCAAGAACCGCCTCTCGGCGGTCGCAGTCGCCTTTCAGGGTGGACCCTAAAAAAGTCAGCAATGAGAGAGGGGTCAAGGATCCGCGACCTGGGAACCCATGAACGTTCCTCAGGGCCGTAGCCCTCCCAATCCACCAAATACTGCCAACCACGGCCCCGACGCCTCACATCCAGGAGGCGCCAAACCGTGAACGCGGGGTCACCGTCGATCAGGCGGTGGTGGGTGGTCGGCAGGAGGGTGCAAGGGACTGGTAGACACAGGTTTCAGGAGGGAGACGTGAAACGTAGGGTGCAACTTCATGGAAGTTGCAGATGCACAGCAGACCTATTGATGATCTTGACCACGGGGAAGGGACCAATGAACTGTGGGGCCAGCTTGCGTGGAGTGTCCCTGAGCGTGATGTCCTTGGTAGACAACCACACCTCCTGTCCGACGTGATAGGCGGGCGCCTCCCTCCGACGCCTGTCAGCAAAACACCTGTTCTGTTCCACTGACCTGGAAAGGACCTGCTTGGTAACACGCCAGGTCCTCCTGCAACGCCTGATGTGCAGGTTGACAGAGGGAACTCCAACATCAACCTCCTGTGAGGGAAACAGAGGAGGGGAGTACCCCAGTGCGGCCTCGAACAGGGATTTTCCAGTGTCCACAGACACCTGGGAGTTGTGGGCGTACTCGACCCATGGCAACTATTGAGACCAAGAAGAAGGGTTGTTGACAGTGACACACCTTAGCATGGCTTCCAGTTCCTGGTTGCACCTCTCAGTCTGACCATTAGACTGAGGGTGGTATCCCGAGGATAGGCTGGCAGATGCACCGATTGCCCGACAGAAACCCTTCCAGACCTGTGAAACAAATTGGGGGCCTCTGTCAGAAACAATGTCCACAGGGATGCCGTGGAGGCGAAAAACGTGCACCGTTATCAGGTGGGCTGTTTCCATTGCAGAGGGAAGTTTCAACAGAGGAAAGAAGTGGGTGAACTTAGAAAAACAATCAACAATCGTGCAAATAGTGGTATAACCATTGGAAATCGGCAAACCAGTGACGAAATTGAGGGCGATGTGCGACCAGGGCCGGCTTGGAACGGGAAGAGGCAATAACAGTCCTGCCGGTGGTTGGTTGCTGTGCTTGCTCCGCGCACAGGTGGGACAAGCTGCGATGAAGTCCCTGACATCCTTCTCCAAGTTGGGCCACCAAAAGTGGGTCCTGATGAGCTGCAACATCCGATGGACACTTGGGTGACAAGAGAACTTGGCAGAATGCACCCAGTGGAGCACCTTACTGACGGCATTTGGAGGAACAAATCTCTTATCCCCGGGGCCAGTACCCGGGTCGGGTTCAGTCTGTTGTGCGTCCCGAATCACCTTGTCTATCTCTCATGTCAAGACGCCTACCATGCAGGATGGGGGAAGAATGTTAGTGGGAATGTCGAGGTCGTCCGCCGCAGCAAACTGCCGTGAGAGGGCGTCCGGCTTCACGTTGCGTGTCCCTGGAATATACGAGACAGAAAAGTTGAATCTGGCAAAGAACAGCGACCAACGAGCCTGTCAAGCATTGAGTCCTTTAGCGCTTTGCAGGTACGCCAGATTCTTATGGTCAATGAGAACTACAAACGGAGTTTCAGCTCCCTCCAGCCAGTGACGCCATTCCACCAATGCCATCTTAATGGCCAGCAGCTCCCTGTCCCCAACATCATAGTTACTTTCAGCAGGTGAGAGACGCTGAGAAAAGAAAGCACAGGGATGAAGCTTGTTGTCCTCCACAGACCTCTGGGAAAGAACAGCACCCACCCCGGACACAGAGGCATCCACCTCCACCACGAACTGGCTGTGGGTGTCAGGGTGAGACAGAATGGGTGCTGAGGAAAACAAAGTCTTGAGGTTAGTGAAGGCTCTCTCAGCGTCCAGAGTCCAGTCAAACCTCCTGAGGGAAGACGTCAGTTGAGTTAGAGGCGCGGCGACCTTGCTATAATCTTTTATAAAGCGTCGGTAAAAATTGGCAAACCCTAAGAAGTGTTGAAGTTGTTTTCAGGTCGTAGGAGTAGGCCAGTCCACCACCGCCTTAATCTTCGCTGGGTCCGACCTTACCTGTCCTCTCTCGAATATGAACCCCAGGAAGGAGACTGTAGAGACGTGAAACTCGCACTTTTCAGTCTTGACATATAAATGGTTTTCCAGAAGACGCTGTAACACAGATTTTACATGGTAAATGTGTTGGTCCTGACCTTTGGAAAAAATGAGAATGTCATCTAGGTAGACGAAGACGAACACCCCAAGGAAATCCTGCAGTACATCATTCACCAGTGACTGAAAAACGGCAGGGGCGTTGGTTAAACCAAAAGGCATGACCAAGTACTCAAAATGGCCCATGGGTATCTTGAAGGCGGTCTTCCATTCATCTCCCTGGCGCATACGTACGAGGTGATATGCATTCCTGAGATCCAATTTAGAAAATACTGTTGCTTCTCGAAGTTGTTCATAAACTGAATCGATGAGTGGAAGAGGGTACTTGTTTTTAATTGTAATTTGATTAAGACCCCGGTAATCAATACAAGGTCGAAGAGACTTGTCCTTCTTCGCCACAAAGAAGAAACCAGCACCCAGAGGGGATGTGGATGGACGGATGATGCCACTCTTTAATGAAGCCTCGATGTATTCCGTCATCGTCGCCCTTTCAGGACCAGAGATGTTGTACAGCCGGCTAGACGGTAGTGGAGCTCCGGGTATCAGGTTAATGGCACAATCGTACGACCTGTGTGGCGGCAACGACAAGGCTTTTTGTTTACTGAATACAGCTGCTAAAGAGTTGTAAACTTCAGGGACCACGGATAAATCAATGGGTTCATAAGGTGTTTGTTTGACGAGGCTAGAAGAGATGGCTGAGCGAAGACATTCAGCTGAGCAACGCACCCCCCAATTGTCAATACGACCCTCCTCCCAATTGAAGTGAGGGTTATGTAACCTGAGCCAGGGATAACCCAAAATGATGGGCAATCTCTGTTTCTCGACAATAAGAAAATCACCCAATTCTTGGTGGTTACCAGATACCACAAACCTAAACTTTGTCTTGTGTGAAATGGTCGAAACGGTTTGACCAGTGAGAGCAGAAACAGAGATGTCCTGGTCCAATTTCAGAGACTGGATCTGGAGTTCGTCCACCAAGCTCTGGCTGATCAAATTTTGTTCGGCACCCGAGTCGACCAGGGCCTGAACAGGGAAAGTCACAGTGTTAATACAAAGAGTGATGGGCAGTTTCAAACAATTTACAGGAGTATCAGAAATAGTACCCACCAGCATCTCCTTTTTAACTGGTGGGCTCAATCTTTTACCCGCAGAGAACAGGCGGATAAAGTGTGTCCCTTCCTTCCACAATATAGACAGGCTTTGTTTTGTAGGCGTCTCTGTCGCTCCTCCGGTGTCAGCCGAGTGTGTCCGATCTGCATCGGCTCGGGTTCGAAAAATGACGTCATGGGAACCGATGGAGTCCGTCCGGATGACAGTTGTTGATGGGAGTTGTAGTTCTCCTCCATCTGACGTTCTCGAGCTCTGTTATCAACTTTAATAGCCATGGCAAAAGTTCCATCTAGGTCAGCAGGTAATTCACTAGTGAACAGTTGATCTTTAATGTTGCTATTGAGCGAATTCAGAAAGGAACTACGTAACGCCCTCTCACCCCAACCGGATTCCTCCGCAAGAATGCAGAAGTGAATGGAGAACTTCGCCACAGTCTCTCGTCCTTGCCGGACTGAAAATAATTTCTGAGCGGCTTCCTCTTGTAACAAAGGATAGTCAAATACCTTGAGGAAGTCCCGGATGAAATCAGCAAATGGCAAAGTCTCGACTCGACGTCGTCGGAGGTAAGCGTTGGCCCACTGCAGGGCTTCACCCTTAAGAGAGGCGACAATATATGACACACGAGATGAGTCAGTGGAGTACATTACCGGAGCACGGCTGAACGCCAGGTTGCATTGAAGCAAAAAACCACCGCATTTTCTTGTATCGCCCTCAAAAAATTCAGAAGGCTTGATGTCAGGTTCCTTGATATGTTGAACGTGCCTGGTCTCCGTGGGTTCCCTGCTTGTAGACTGTTTGGGAGGAGAAGAGGGATTAATTTTTGTCCTTTGTTGGAGAGAATGTACCATACTCCCTAGTTGAAGGAGATTTTTCTGCATAGTTTCTTGTTGTTTAAGAACTTGTTGTAAGGCTAGAGTTACAGAGTCTGTTCCCTGACTATTACCTGGTTGAGGTGGTTCCTCCCCAGTCGTGCCAGAGGGGTCAGTTTGGCTGGGACAAACTATCATGGTGGCATCTGTACGACCCCAAAGTGGCAGACCGAGAAGGAATACACAACAATCAGGTATATGAAAACAAGTGTTCTTTATTTACAGGTGAAGGTGGAAGCCTGGAGCTGTAAGAGAACGGGGTAGAGGTGAGTATCCAATCTTGGAGGCTTGATGTTTGAATCTCGAAGTAATCAGAATAGTCTTACTTGTTGTCTTAGATGGATGAATCAAAGGAGAGGAGTGGTCCTGGTTCTTGGCGTGGTGTTGAAAATAGGTGAGGAGCAGTGGAGAGAGGAACAGGTAGACCCAGCTGTTGTTGAATAGCTGATGAGACTGGACTCTTGATAATTTCTGCAGGTGCACCCGAGAGTGTTGGAGGAAGACCGTGGAAGGACTTCAGAGGAGCAGGACATGGAGGTCCCAAAAGCAGAAGTTGTCCCAGCACTGAAGAGGTGTCCAGCTGCTGCTTAAGTAGGCCACCAGAATCAGTCCTCATCAGGCAGCAACAGGTGGGTCTCATCAGGACAATTAGAAGTGTGCTGTGGAGAGAGTGGGAGAGACAAAAACAGGAAGAAACCAGGAACCCTACATGAGGGGGGAGAGTGGATATCCCTGCCTGGTGCCCCTTTGCAGAAGAAAGCTAGCAGATATTTGATTATTTGTCCCAATGTATGCTGATGGGGAACTGTATCATAGTTTTAACCAGTTTATGAAATAATTTCCAAAAACAAATTCATGCAAGGCTGCAAATAAAAATTCCCAGTTTACTCTATCAAATGTTTTTCTGCATCTAGAGAGAATATTGCAGTTTCAATGGCCCTCATGCACGAAAATGTTCGTATCCTTATCCTAAATTTCTCCTACTTTTGTTCGTACGAAGTGTTCGTACGAACATGCCACGTCAGATCCAACAAAGGCTTCTATCCACAGGAAACGTGTGTATATGAGCTGTGTAAATAATGATGAATCCCACCTGTTCTATTCACCTGCTCGTGCACGCGGGAGGTCATTTACATAATTCCCACCCCTCAAAACACCATATAAGGCCACGTTTCCTGCCTTCTGACAGCAGGAAGTGTCCATTCATTCAAACACATGAAGTAAAAGGAGGAACTTCACGCGTTCGGAGTTCTGCTCTCAGTGGCGCGGCTACCCCCCCCCCCCGCAAGTGTCGGATGGTCAAATATCTTTAATTTTACTGTGTTACATTATAGTTTCACTTATTCAGAAGAGTGGCACCGCTACCCCCCACCCCCCCCGCAAGTGTCGGATGTGGTTTTGAACAGAAGCATTAAAATGTCTCGAAAGTTAACTTCATATTAATATTGTAGTGCATATCTTTTGTCTCCCGTGGGTCGTCCAGTATCAGAAATCAAGAATAAATGGTTTGATCTGAAAATGGCTTCAAACATCGCCGCAGCACAGACAGGAGTGGTCAAGGAATAGTCTGAGATGGATGGTCAATAAATGCCACGCTGCGCAAGACGCGTGCCAACATGTTTTGCAGCACAAAGCCCCGCATCCTTTCTGTGCGATGTTGGAAACAAAAACCCCTGTTCCTGGACTCAGAGTGCACGTGTGTCGCAGAAAGTGGTCCAGACTGGTGGGTCTGCTGGTCTCACTGGTCTAGACGCCTGCCCCCCCCCCACGCGCTTCTCCTCCATAGCAGCTCGGTTCTTCAGTGCGCGCGGCTCACGGCTCCATCGCCTGCACAACGCGGCGCACGGAGCTGAGGGCAGGTGATGGAGGCGGAGGAGGGGGGAAGAGGAGGTGGGGGTGGCACACACGCGCAGGTTCCACTCGGCTCGGAACAGATCGGTACTTTGGGCACTTCTTTTTTATGTGTGGCTGACTGAGAGGGGGATGGACGCACGGTGGAGCAGCGCATGAGGACGTGTTGGGTCAGCAGCTTTTCTCATGCGCGCTCCTCCTGGTCATCGCGCAACCACATTCTGCAGGTTATATTTCGAATCAGATATAAAAATCTATTGCTCCGATGGTGTTTGCACAGCAGTCCAGCAATAGCATGAAAATCAGTCTTAATTCGTACTTGTTCTGTGGCGGTGTATGGGGATTTTATGTACCTGGGTGTTAATTTGAGGAGCGGCTTTGATGACCAAGGGGAGCGCACGACTCATGAAGCCTGCGCGACACACCAGACAAATTAAACTTAAAATTATAATTCTAGTTCAAACAGAATAACCTATTGTCAAAAACAATTGTGGTGCGTGACTTTTTTAAACTCAAAATATTTTCTAAATAACGAAATATGTAGTTATTAGTGGAGAAATCCCGTCTGGATGACAGCAGACTGACGCTCCTAAAATATACGACAGGTCCGGACCACTCGTAAATTTTGTTCGTATCTGAAAAAAATCTTAGGATACGAAAACATTGTTGGATGCCACAAATGATCCTAAATCACTCGTACGAACAGTATAAGAACAAATCTGTGCGTACGAACGGTTCGTGCATGAGGGCCAATGTTTTTATTATAAGAATAATCGATTAAATTAAAGAATCTGCGTGAATTTGTGGATGAATGCCTCCCTTTTATAAAACGAGTTTGGTCAGGATGGTAGGTAATACAGGGTCTTTGCCTGGTTTTAACAGGAGACTAATGTTGGCAGAATTTATATATTTTTTTAAGTCTGTTAATTTTTCTCAGTTTCCTGCAGCATTTTGTGAAATAGTGGTGCCAGGATATTCCAGAATTCTTTGTAGAACTCTGCTGGAAATCCATCTGGAGCCTTTTTATTGGACATGCTTTTGAGGGCTTCCTGGAGTTCCAGTGGTGTCAGTGATGAGTCCAGCTCCATTGCTGGACTATCTGATCATTTAGGAAGTGTTATTTTATCCAGGAATTGATCAATTTCATTATCTGATGGGTTTATCTGGGGTGAGTACACTGTAAATGGAAACATGGTATTTAATTAAAAATAGTAAATTGACTTAAATCAGTTTTCATCAAATAGTGATTAAGACTCACTTTTAGTAAGTTACTTGTAATTTGTGGTCAAAAAATCTCAGTAGCTCAGTTAACTTGAGCTCGTTTCATTTAGAAAAAGTAAGTTTTTGATAAGTGTGAACAAATCCCGTATCATATCGCGATAAAAAGACATCTCGCGCATGCTCAGAATAGAACCACACACGCACACTGCGCATGCCTCATTTTTGAGCGCGTTTCACTCTTCTCTTGGGAAATATCGTAACAGATACCAGTAAGTATGTTTTTTTAATCATAATGTATGAAGTTGGTATTTAAATGTTTTTTAACAGGCGATGTTGGTGTGCATTTCTCGCAGAAATATGGGTATTGTCTCAGCTCGTGTTAGCTAACGGTAGAGCTAGCCAACTAATGATATTTAACATAAACCTAGCTAGTGGCAATATTCCACAATATAATTTTAAATTTTCGTTTGAGGCAATTGTGCTCTCGCGTGCCGTGGAAGTTAAGAGTCGCAGGGAAAAGAAAGGTGGAGGCACGCGGGGTGTCTTCCCCCAGTTGCTTCTTAGCAGCTAAGCTAAGAGGATACACGAGTGAGTCGCACAGACTGCAAACACTTAAAAAAATAATAGCAACCTGAACCAAACGTTTGGTTCTGCTGCCCCTTGGCTTGTTGATCACGGATCAGACAGGCCACCAGCAAACCTCCCATTTCAGTCTGCTCAACAACTTAGTAGACATACACGTACATGTATGTACATGTACGTACACGTACATGTATGTACATGTATGTACATGTATGTACACGTACATGTATGTACATGTACGTACACGTATATGTATGTACATGTACATACACGTACATGTATGTACATGTATGTACATGTACGTACACGTACATGTATGTACATGTACATACACATACATGTATGTACATGTATGTACATGTACATACACGTACATGTATGTACACGTATGTACATGTACATACACGTACATGTATGTACACGTATGTACACGTACCGGTATGTACACGTATGTACACGTACATGCATGTACACGTATGTACACGTACATGCATGTACACGTATGTACACGTACATGCATGTACACGTATGTACACGTACATGCATGTACACGTATGTACACGTACATGCATGTACACGTATGTACACGTACATGCATGTACACGTATGTACACGTACATGCATGTACACGTATGTACACGTACATGCATGTACACGTATGTACATGCAGTACACGTATGTACACGTACACGTACGTACACGTACGTACACGTACATGCATGTACACGTACGTACACGTACGTACACGTATGCACACGCACGTACACGCACGTACACGCACGTACACGTATGTACACGCACGTACACGCATGTACACGCACGTACACGCATGTACACGCACGTACACGCATGTACACGCACGTACACGCATGTACACGCACGTACACGCACGTACACGCACGTACACGATGTACACGCACGTACACGTACCGGTATGTACACGCACGTACACGTACCGGTATGTACACGCACGTACACGTACCGGTATGTACACGCACGTACACGTACCGGTATGTACACGCACGTACACGTACCGGTATGTACACGCACGTACACGTACCGGTATGTACACGCACGTACACGTACCGGTATGTACACGCACGTACACGTACCGGTATGTACACGCACGTACACGTACCGGTATGTACACGCACGTACACGTACCGGTATGTACATGCATGTACCGGTATGTACATGCATGCACATGTACCGGTATGTACATGCATGCACATGTACCGGTATGTACATGCATGCACATGTACCGGTATGTACATGCATGCACATGTACCGGTATGTACATGCATGCACATGTACCGGTATGTACATGTATGCACATGTACCGGTATGTACATGTATGCACATGTACCGGTATGTACATGTATGCACATGTACCGGTATGTACATGTATGCACATGTACCGCTATGTACATGTATGTACGTATGTATGTATGCATGTATATATGTACGTGTACATGTACATGTATGTATGCAAGTATGTATGTACCGGTATGTATGTAAATGTGACAGTATTTACCTCTCCATGGCCAATGTCCATTGCTTCCAAGTCATCAACACGAGACTTCCTCACCCTGGGGCGGCCGTGGTGTAGTGGTAATGGCAGTCGACCCCTGATCGGAAGGTTGGAGGTTCGAATCCCGCATCCGCCCACCATGTGTCGTTGTGTCCCTGAGCAAGACACTTAACCCCGAGTTGCTCCCGGTAGGTCTGGATGGCGCCTTGCAAGGAAGGCTACCACTACCGGTGTATGAATGTCTGAATGAATGGGTGGATGGCTGGTATTGTAAAGCACTTTGGGGCTCCTCACAGGGGGCTGGAAAGCGCTATATAAATAAGCTCCATTTATCCTCTCCCTGCGAGATCGCTCTTCCTAGAAAACAAAACCGAGCTGTGACGGTCCACACAGACAAATGGTTTTATGGCATAACTTCACAAACAGGAAGTCTTACCCAAATTATGTCCTCCTTCTCGGTCTCCTGAAGCTGGTAGAGGATTTTTGACAGCTCCTGATCCGACTCCATTTTCCCTATGATACGTTCCTTTTCTGCTTCACTCTGAGCACTCGCCAGCATGGTACAATACTGAACTGTGCGTGTGAAAAACACAAACAATTTCAAAATATTAATTATTATTATTAATAATAATATATCTCCTTCACCGTATTCATCTGAGTGTTCATCTCGTACTTTTCCAAACTGGTCTTCATCTCCTTCCTGCAAACCAGAAAAATGATTACTTTTATAATTTATTTTGAGCACAAACATCTGGATGTTCCAAAGCTTCTGAGGACAAAATTTACAATAACTTTCATCAGTGAAATTCAAAGTCAGGTGAATCTTATTTTCAATGAGGGTCAGTTCGTTGTGCAGAAAGCTGAGAACAAAAAGGAATATACAGTAACATCATGAAAAAAAACCTTTACCTCTTCATCAGATTCAAACTGCACATTCACACCATATGTTTCATCAATGCTGTCATCTGTTAATAAATGGAAATGTCTCGTCACATTAACAGGAATAAAAATCTTAAAGAGTAAACATAGCTGCACTATAGATATCTCCTAAATTTTCACAAGTTGGCATGAGTTGTCTAAAACGTTCAAGTGTGAGAGGGCCTTATGACACATTCATTCTGATGTTTAAGATGAATAGATAAATGAATAAGTCATTTAATGGTGATGGATTTTACTCACATGAAGCGTCACCTTCTTCAAGCTTGAAGATGCTTTTCCAAACAGGGATTTCCTGTAATAACATTAACCAGACTTGTGGTTATAAATTAGAAAATTAAGAAAAAAACTATTTTAGTTTTACAGTTCGAATTACATTACACATGAGAATAATCACTTATTCATTACATGTCAAGCTCAGATATTTGTGTGGGTCCGAGTACAAATGCAGCTGCCAGGAAAAAGACAAAGAGAAGATATATGGATGCAGTTAGAGAGGACATGAAGGTAGTTGGAGTGAGGACATGAGGATGCAGAGGACAGTGAGGTGGAGGAGGATGACTCGCTGTGGTGACACCTGAAAAGGGAAAAGCCGAAAGAAGAAGATGCTCACCGTTTCACACAGGGACCCTTTGCACAGCTAACAGAAGCTACATGTACGTGTACATACATGTACGTGTACATACATGTACATACATGTACGTGTACATACATGTACGTGTACATACATGTACGTGTACATACATGTACGTGTACGTACATGTACATACATGTACATGTACATACATGTACATGTACATACATGTACGTGTACATACATGTACATGTACGTGTACGTGTACATACATGTACAGTATACATACAGTATACATATACAGTATACATATACAGTATGTGTACATACATGTACGTGTACATACATGTACGTGTACATACATGTACATACCGGTACGTGTACATACGTGTACATGCGTGTACGTGTACGTACGTGTACATGCGTGTACGTGTACGTACGTGTACATGCGTGTACGTGTACGTACGTGTACATGCGTGTACGTGTACGTACGTGTACATGCGTGTACGTGTACGTACGTGTACATGCGTGTACGTGTACGTACGTGTACATGCGTGTACGTGTACGTACGTGTACATGCGTGTACGTGTACGTACGTGTACATGCGTGTACGTGTACGTACGTGTACATGCGTGTACGTGTACGTACGTGTACATGCGTGTACGTGTACGTACGTGTACATGCGTGTACGTGTACGTACGTGTACATGCGTGTACGTGTACGTACGTGTACATGCGTGTACGTGTACGTACGTGTACATGCGTGTACGTGTACGTACGTGTACATGCGTGTACGTGTACGTACGTGTACATGCGTGTACGTGTACGTACGTGTACATGCGTGTACGTGTACGTACGTGTACATGCGTGTACGTACGTGTACATGCGTGTACGTGTACGTACGTGTACATGCGTGTACGTGTACGTACGTGTACATGCGTGTACGTGTACGTACGTGTACATGCGTGTACGTGTACGTACGTGTACATGCGTGTACGTGTACGTACGTGTACATGCGTGTACGTGTACGTACGTGTACATGCGTGTACGTGTACGTACGTGTACATGCGTGTACGTGTACGTACGTGTACATGCATGTACGTGTACGTACGTGTACATGCATGTACGTGTACGTACGTGTACATGCATGTACGTGTACGTACGTGTACATACATGTACGTGTACGTACATGTACATACATGTACGTGTATGTACATGTACATACATGTACGTGTATGTACATGTACATACATGTACATACATGTACATACTTGTACGTGTACATACATGTACGTGTACGTGTACATACATGTACGTGTACATACATGTACGTGTACATACATGTACGTGTACATACATGTACATACAGATACATACTACATGCATGTACATACAGATACATACTACATGCATGTACATACAGATACATACTACATGCATGTACATACAGGTACATACTACATGCATGCATGTACATACCAGTACATACATACATGTACATACCAGTACATACATACAACATAATTACTACACACATACATACATACTACATGCATACATACATACTACATGCATACATACACACATACACACATACACATACGATCCATGGTGCTGAAAGATTTGCAAATTTAGAAAGCTGTTCACCTTTGGTTCAAGAGATGAGGATAGTGATCCAATCGGTTCTTCTCCTACAGTTTGGATAGGGTGAGCAGAAACTTGTGGAGAAGACACCAAACGAGTCAGGTGTGCAAGTTGTTCAAGAGGGTGACTAAGTTCGGAACATTCTTTATTGTTCTTTGAGTTTTTATTTTGTTTTATTTTACCTGAAGTGATGAAATCTGAACTGACTAAAGGTTGATTAATTTGAGATGACATGCATATATACAGATATGTGCTACAAACAGGAATAGGTTTTATCTGGACAGTAAAATCGTCCTCAGAAAATACTTAGGTGTTCTTTATTTTTATTTTTCTGGGTGGATGTGTCGTACACTCGTGGGAATTGACTAATTGGCAATTTCTGCCTTTTTCTGGCAGTCTCCATTTGATTTGGGTCCCTTCTGATGCGCAAGGAACGAATCCGATCCATGGTGCTGAAACTGGTAATTGAGTCTATGTCTGACTGTCCGCTTGAAAGTGTTCACATGTGTTGAACAGAAGAAGGTTTATACATAAGGTTTTTACAGCAGTTTAAACTAATAAAGTGAGTTACATATGGTTTAAAACTAATAAAATGAGAATGTGCAGTATCCCTCCTTTACTTTTGTATTTTAATTTCTTTGTTTTGTAGGAAGGATCATATAATTAGATTAGTTTGTAACACTGTCTTAGAAATGTCACATGAGGTGACAGGGAAAATTTTTCAAAATTAGTCAAAAAATCATAAGGTGGAATGAACAGATTAAAGAGAAAGTATTAATGTTTTTCTGACTAAATGTTTATTAATTTTTAAGAGTGCAACACAAAAAAACATTTTAGTTTAGTGTCAAGATATTCATTAAATTCTTGAAGAGGGGGGGTTTGTGCAGTCTTACTTCAAAGGGCCGGAGTTTCTTGGAGGATGGGCCCGTCCTTCTCTGAAAAGCCATAAGGTCTTTTGATGAGTGAATGCATATCACCCATCTCACTTCAAGCCTTGCAGTTCTTCTGAAAGGGAGTTATGTTGATGAGCACAGCTCAGCAATTAAGGGCAAACTGACCTTATAGCTGATAGATGAAACAGAAAGCTTTTGGCAGTGCCTGGTACTGTCTTGAAAAACAAAGTTTGATTGAAAACATGTTTGATGGGAGTGAATTAAGTCATGTACTCACAACGGTATAAATAGAGAAGCGCTCGGATAAACAATTCGGAGTCTACCGTGGGTTTTTGATCCAAACGCCCGGTGTACATTGATGACTTTCTCTCGCCAAGAACAGAGCGGCTCCCCTGTTCAAAATGTCAAAGGTGAGAAAATACTGTAATTTGTTACACGTCAATGTCTAAGCTTGTAGGTATTTTAAGTTTTACTGTGGCGAGATTAAACAGACACTTTTAAATCTTAGCAGAAAACTTGTGTGTGTGTTGAACATGTACATCTGAGGTGATTTGTATGTGTTTTTTCCTTTTTCTGTCACAAGACTTCTTTAATAAATATTCATTATTGTTAAGGAAATCTGTGTCTGTTTTCTTCTAAACAAGTGTGTCCACCTTTCACGGACCGACAAAGATGATAAAACATTAACCATTTGGGTTGATCAATTATTTCATAAAGCATTTGGCGACCAGGATGGGATATTTTATCTTTATTTGTAAAGCACATTCCAAGGTGCTTAAAAAGACAAGATGAAAGGATACACACTTGTTTGTTTAGAAGAAAAAAAAAGGAAAAAGTGTGTCTTATGTTTGGGAAAGGGAGGTGCAGTCCCGGTTCAGTTTTGTGTAACGGGTGTGATGCCCGTATGTCACGAGTGTGATTCTCGTGTTTGTGTTGGAAAACGGGGTGTGAAGTCCCTGTGTTTTTTTCCTACCAGTGTGCAGAGGTGAAGAGTCTTGGAAGCGGAGGAGCTGATCAGAGGTGTGATTCCCTATCAGAAATTTTATGTCCTGTTTTTTGACCAGCGTTTTTGGAGGACGCTCTGAAAGTCTGTGTTTAGAAAACAGAGATGTGTAAGGTTGCCGAAGCAAGCAGCCTTTAAAGGGAAAAAGAGCTGAGGAAGTTTTGAATAAGCTCTGAAGTAGTCAGGTGATTTATTCGCTGAAACAAAAGTATTTTTACAAGGGTGCAAACCCTTGTGAGTTTGTTGTTTTCTGAAAAGTAACAAAAGTTTTTTTTACCAGGATGCAAACCCTTGTGAGTTTTGTCTGAGGGAGTTTTGAAACAGTTCATTAAGCCCTGAATGAGTTAGGTGATTTATTTTGATAGCTTTATCAGTTGAGGACTGGTGGTGAGTTATCTTTATTTGACAGCTAAGGAAGCTCGTGTGTGTGTCCGTGCAGCTGCGTGAGAAAAGAAAGAAAAACATGCAGCTTGAAGGAAAGAAAGCGTCAAGGTGCACATGACATGCGAGAGGTGCAGCGACGCATTTGTGCGAGGGTGCTGAGGTGGTCAGCTATAGTGAAATTGAGGAAGAATGTGTCTCATCTGTAATGTGTGTGAGCGAATGGAGGGTTTGCGAAGTGCAATACTTAGATTTCCAAGTCAGAAAGCTGTTCACCTGTGGTTCAAGAGATGAGGATAGTGATCCCATCGGTTCTTCTCCTACAGTTTGGTCAGGGTGAGCCGAAACTTGTGGAGAAGACACCAAACGAGTGATTAAGATTCATTTAATATTAACTTCAAGTAATTCATTTAATATTAACTTCAAGTTAGAATTCTATACAGTAACACTGCGTAAAGAGCTATGGTAAAGCTAGCTAAGTTGTTTGGCTATACTATTTTAAGCAAGGTCCTACTGATTGCCAACAATATTACTCTACAGTCATCTACACATAGTCGCATGTTTGAAGTAAACAACTCCCCAGAGCACCACCAGGTGCTCTGGGGGAGTTGTTTAGAGAGCACTGAGGTTTTTTTTTTTTTTTCCCAGTTGAGCTGCTCGCTTAAGGGAAAGGAGCAGAACCGTTTGGAGGGAGCTAAGATGTGTGTGAAAGTGAAAGTTATGCATGGAATGTTGAACTGAAAAGGTGGAAAATAGAGATGCAGAGAACGGAGTAGTGGAGGAAAAATTGCAGAACAGAGAGGAAACGTCAGCTCTGAGGAGGTTGATAGATATGTGGAGCATTTGGGAAGAGGGAGAATGAGGTCATTAGGGTCAGAACAGTGAAGCAGAAAAAAAAGGGAAGAGGCAGGTTGTTTGAGCTTGAAGTTTGCAGGGTTTTGCTGAATTAAACAGGTCAAACCCAGAAATTAGGATTACAAATTGGTCAACAGGTGACATTAGAAATTTATTGGAAGAATCAGGCACTGAATAAAAAATGTACAAAAAGTGTTGGTTTTCATGCTGTAAAATACACAGTAACACTGTGTAAAGAGCTATGGTAAAGCTAGACAAGTTGTTTATTTTAAACAAGGTCCTACTGATTGCCAACAATATTACTCTATGGTCATCTACACACTGTCCTCAGAATGCAGTCCCCTGACAGGAACAAGCATTGCTGGGACTGTGTCTACTCTCCTAAAAACCCATGTCCACTACAAGACAATACTCCTGTCAGACAATACTCCTGTCAGACAAATTAGAAAGATTTCCAAATTTAGAAAGCTGTTCACCTTTGGTTCAAGAGATGAGGATAGTGATCCAATCGGTTCTTCTCCTACAGTTTGGATAGGGTGAGCAGAAACTTGTGGAGAAGACACCAAACGAGTCAGGTGTGTAAGTTGTTCAAGAGGGTGACTAAGTTCGGAACATTCTTTATTGTTCTTTGAGTTTTTATTTTGTTTTATTTTACCTGAAGTGATGAAATCTGAACTGACTAAAGGTTGATTAATTTGAGATGACATGCATATATACAGATATGTGCTACAAACAGGAATAGGTTTTATCTGGACAGTAAAATCGTCCTCAGAAAATACTTAGGTGTTCTTTATTTTTATTTTTCTGGGTGGATGTGTCGTACACTCGTGGGAATTGACTAATTGGCAATTTCTGCCTTTTTCTGGCAGTCTCCATTTGATTTGGGTCCCTTCTGATGCGCAAGGAACGAATCCGATCCATGGTGCTGAAACTGGTAATTGAGTCTATGTCTGACTGTCCGCTTGAAAGTGTTCACATGTGTTGAACAGAAGAAGGTTTATACATAAGGTTTTTACAGCAGTTTAAACTAATAAAGTGAGTTACATATGGTTTAAAACTAATAAAATGAGAATGTGCAGTATCCCTCCTTTACTTTTGTATTTTAATTTCTTTGTTTTGTAGGAAGGATCATATAATTAGATTAGTTTGTAACACTGTCTTAGAAATGTCACATGAGGTGACAGGGAAAATTTTTCAAAATTAGTCAAAAAATCATAAGGTGGAATGAACAGATTAAAGAGAAAGTATTAATGTTTTTCTGACTAAATGTTTATTAATTTTTAAGAGTGCAACACAAAAAAACATTTTAGTTTAGTGTCAAGATATTCATTAAATTCTTGAAGAGGGGGGGTTTGTGCAGTCTTACTTCAAAGGGCCGGAGTTTCTTGGAGGATGGGCCCGTCCTTCTCTGAAAAGCCACAAGGTCTTTTGATGAGTGAATGCATATCACCCATCTCACTTCAAGCCTTGCAGTTCTTCTGAAAGGGAGTTATGTTGATGAGCACAGCTCAGCAATTAAGGGCAAACTGACCTTATAGCTGATAGATGAAACAGAAAGCTTTTGGCAGTGCCTGGTACTGTCTTGAAAAACAAAGTTTGATTGAAAACATGTTTGATGGGAGTGAATTAAGTCATGTACTCACAACGGTATAAATAGAGAAGCGCTCGGATAAACAATTCGGAGTCTACCGTGGGTTTTTGATCCAAACGCCCGGTGTACATTGATGACTTTCTCTCGCCGAGAACAGAGCGGCTCCCCTGTTCAAAGTGTCAAAGGTGAGAAAATACTGTAATTTGTTACACGTCAATGTCTAAGCTTGTGGGTATTTTAAGTTTTACTGTGGCGAGATTAAACAGACACTTTTAAATCTTAGCAGGAAACTTGTGATGTGTGTTGAACATGTACATCTGAGGTGATTTGTACAACTGTATGTGTTTTTTCCTTTTTCTGTCACAAGACTTCTTTAATAAATATTCATTATTGTTGAGGAAATCTGTGTCTGTTTTCTTCGAAACAAGTGTACCCACCTTTCACGGACCGACAAAGATGATAATACATTAACCATTTGGGTTGATCAATTATTTCATAAAGCACCAAGTCAGAAAGCTGTTCACCTGTGGTTCAAGAGATGAGGATAGTGATCCCATCGGTTCTCCTCCTACAGTTTGGTCAGGGTGAGCAGAAATCGGTGGAGAAGAAACCAAATGAGTCATTAAGATTAATTTAATATTAATTTCAAGTTAGAACACTATACAGTAACATTGTGTAAAGAGCTATGGTAAAGCTAGACAAGTTGTTTAGGAAAGGTCCTACTGATTGCCAACAATAATACTCTACAGTCATCTACACACAGACCTCAGAATGCAGTCCCCTGACAGGAATAATCATTGCTGGGACTGTGTCTACTCTCCCAAAAACCCATGTCCACTAAAATACAAGTCAGACAAATTAGAAAGATTTCCAAGTCAGAAAGCTGTTCACCTGTGGTTCAAGAGATGAGGATAGTGATCCCATCGGTTCTTCTCCTACAGTTTGGTCAGGGTGAGCAGAAGCCTGTGGAGAAGACACCAAACGAGTCATTAAGATTAATTTAATATTAACTCCAAAGTTAGAACACTATACAGTAACACTGTGTAAAGAGCTATGGTAAATTAGACAAGTTGTTTGGCAAAACTATTTCAAGCAAGGTCCTACTGATTGCCAACAATATTACTCTATAGTCATCTACACACAGTCCTCAGAATGCAGTCCCCTGACCGGAATAACCATTGCTGGGACTGTGTCTACTCTCCCAAAAACCCATGTCCACTTAAATACCTGTTAGACAAATTAGAAAGATTTCCAAGTCAGAAAGCTGTTCACCTGTGGTTCAAGAGATGAGGATAGTGATCCCATCGGTTCTTCTCCTACAGTTTGGTCAGGGTGAGCAGAAACCGGTGGAGAAGACACCAAATGAGTCATTAAGATTCATTTAATATTAACTTCAAGTAATTCATTTAATATTAACTTCAAGTTAGAATTCTATACAGTAACACTGCGTAAAGAGCTATGGTAAAGCTAGCTAAGTTGTTTGGCTATACTATTTTAAGCAAGGTCCTACTGATTGCCAACAATATTACTCTACAGTCATCTACACATAGTCCTCAGAATGCAGTCCCCTGACAGGAATAACCATTGCTGGGACTGTGTCTTGTCTCCCAAAAACCCATGTCCACTAAAATACATGCCAGACAACTTAGAAAGATTTCCAAGTCAGAAAGCAGTTCACCTGGGGTTCAAGAGATGAGGATAGTGATCCCATCGGTTTTCTCTTACAGTTTGGTCAGGGTGAGCAGAAACCTGTGGAGAAGACACCAAACGAGTCATTAAGATCCATTTAATATTAACTTAATATTAACTTCAAGTTAGAACACTATACATTAACACTGTGTAAAGAGCTATGGTAAAGCTAGACAATATTTTTGGCAATACTATATTAAACAAGGTACTACTGAATGCCAACAATATATCTCTACGGTCATCTACACACTGTCCTCAGAATGCAGTCCCCTGACAGGAACAAGCATTTCTGGGACTGTGTCTACTCTCCTAAAAACCCATGTCCACTAAAATACCTGTCCGACAAATTAAAAAGATTTCCAAGTCAGAAAGCTGTTCACCTGTGGCTCAAGAGATGAGGATAGTGATCCCATCGGTTCTTCTCCTACAGTTTCGTCAGGGTGAGCAGAAATCGGTGGAGAAGAAACTAAATGAGTCATTAAGATTAATGATTGGCAATACTATTCTAAATGCCAACAATATTACACTACGGTCTGCAAAAGCTAAGTCTGGTCCTCTGGACCAGACTTAGCTTAACCAGAATTTGAATGTCCAGAGGACCAGATTTAGCTTTTTTTGATTTTTCTACCTGGATTATTGAGCATGTATCTGGGTATTACTCTACGGTAATCTACACACAGTCCTCAGAATGCGGTCCCCTGACAGGAATAACCATTGCTAGGACTGTGTCTACTCTCCCATGTCTACCCATGTCCACTAAAATACCTGTCCGACAAATTAAAAAGATTTCCAAGTCAGAAAGCTGTTCACCTGTGGTTCAAGAGATGAGGATAGTGAGCCCATCGGTTCTTCTCCTACAGTTTGGTCAGGGTAAGCAGAAATCGGTGGAGAAGAAACCAAATGAGTCATTAAGATTAATTTAATATTAACTTCAAGTTAGAACACTATACAGTAACACTGTGTAAAGAGCTATGGTAAAGCTAGACAAGCTGATTGGCAATACTATTTTAAGAAAGGTCCTACTAATTGCCAACAATATTACTCTACAGTCATCTACACACAGACCTCAGAATGCAGTCCCCTGACAGGAATAACCATTGCTTGGACTGTGGCTACTCTCCCAAAAACCCATGTCCACTAAAATATCTGTCAGACAAATTAGAAAGATTTCCAAGTCAGAAAGCTGTTCACCTTTGGTTCAAGAGATGAGGATAGTGATCCCATCGGTTCTTCTCCTACAGTTTGGTTAGGGTGAGCAGAAACTTGTGGAGAAGACACCAAACGAGTGATTAAGATTTATTTAATATTAACTTCAAGTAATTCATTTAATATTAACTTCAAGTTAGACTGTGTAAACTGTTAACACTGTGTAAAGAGCTATGGTAAAGCTAGACAATATTTTTGGCAATACTATTTTAAACAAGGTACTACTGAATGCCAACAATATTACTCTACGGTCATCTACACACTGTTCTCAGAATGCAGTCCCCTGACAGGAACAAGCATTGCTGGGACTGTGTCTACTCTCCTAAGATTCATTTAATATTTCCACTAAAATACCTGTCCGACAAATTAAAAAGATTTCCAAGTCAGAAAGCTGTTCAAGAGATGAGGATAGTGATCCCATCGGTTCTTCTCCTACAGTTTCGTCAGGGTGAGCAGAAATCGGTGGAGAAGAAACCAAATGAGTCATTAAGATTAATTTAATATTAACTTCAAGTTAGAACACTATACAGTAACCCGCTCATTCTCAATCAGTTCATCTGGACAGTTTCTTTTTAGTAGAAACGTTTCACCCTCACTCCAGAGGGCTTCGTCAGTCAGAGTAGTCCAAAGCAAACTGAAGCTACCCCACCAAGTAAACAACTTAAGTGGACCAACCAGTTTGCTGTAGCCAAGATGGTTTCTGGGGGCTTGTCCCTCGTCGACTCCTCCCAGGCAGGCAGACATGTCCAAAGTGGTTCAAGACAAGAAAGTTAATTCTGGGATCATCAGAGAGGGAGTTCAGGCTCCTGAAGAAGCTCAACGACCGCAACGGCTTCATAGGAAGCCCAAAGTTTTTACATATGAGAGGCTTGGATCTCCAGTCTGCTATAACCTAAGGACTCCACCACAGCCCCCATACTTCACAATGCCATGGATGAACATTGTTCACCCATACTACATCTCATATGACTATCAGAGATGAGAGCAGGACATGGTGCACCACTGAACTGAAAGAATGGACACACATTGGGGTCATAGCATGATGGACTGTTTATTATAACATTCACAATGAGGGACTATTCTCTACGTGAACTGACATTATTGGCATCCAAGCCGCAATGTACTTGTCAATGAACTCTTGTTATGGAGTCACGGGATGACCACTAAGATGATGGACAAGTAGTGACTTTCATGTTTAAAACATGGACACTGGGTGTTTACCCTCAAAATGAGAATGTATGAAAAGAGTTCCAGTCTGTAAGTAGATTTAGTGACTTAAGGAATATTTTTAAGACTGATGGGTTGCTTCTCATGCTTTACTACTTTCCCAACATCGCATGAGTTGAGATGTTGGGGACAACATCTATTTTGTGGGGGAGTGTGTTACAGGGTATGATATTCATTTGACCGTGTTCATATTAGATCCAATTGTTTGATTATCTGCATTAATTTAGCTTGATTTGGTGTGTGCATGGAATGTAGTGGGGCCTTTGAAAGAATGGTGCGTTGGCGCAATAGTCAAAAGAGTCCACTAGGGGGACTCGTGCGCTCTTTACATTTAATACAAGAGTACGTAAAGACGCACTGGTTGCAACTAGTCATCTCTTTTCTTATAATTGTCCTTTTTTATAAGGTAAGAAGTTAGATTAAACTTTCAGGAAAATGATATGAGTGAATGCTAGCCCTGTATGTGTGAGTTTGTATATGTTTAGTTTGTTTTGTGTCACATATTAGTTATCTTGTTTTAATGTAATGTGTGAAGAGTGTTTGGCTAGCTACTTAGCTCTGTTGCTAACGTTAATAAGCCGTTAGCAACCTCTTCTGTTCGGCAGTTGGTTGATTAGCTTAAATGAGGATAATTGTAATTTTTATGAAGTACAAGTAATGTACTGTTCTTCATCATTTTGATATTCCTATTTTTCTCTTTATTAATTTACTTCTGACAGTAAGGTAACAACATTAATTCAAAGTAAAATGTTTAGATATTGTTGAGTAACTGTAATGTGAAATACTTGATTTTCTCTAAAAGAAATGTGGTGTTTACTTGTATTTAGAAAGGTTAAGAGTTGTATAAGGAAATATTTATAATTGTAATTTTTATGAAGTACAAGTAATGTACTGTTCTTCATCATTTTGATATTCCTATTTTTCTCTTTATTAATTTACTTCTGACAGTAAGGTAACAACATTAATTCAAAGTAAAATGTTTAGATATTGTTGAGTAACTGTAATGTGAAATACTTGATTTTCTCTAAAAGAAATGTGGTGTTTACTTGTATTTAGAAAGGTTAAGAGTTGTATAAGGAAATATTTCTGTGTTTTGCTTTTGACGTTCGGCTCTTTACATTTAATACAAGAGTAAGTAAAAGACGCACTGGTTTCAACTAGTCATCTCTTTTCTTATAATTGTCCTTTTTTATATGGGCCAACATTGTCACAGTCCAAGCAATGGTTATTCCGGTCAGGGGACTGCATTCTGAGGTCTGTGTGTAGATGACTGTAGAGTAATATTGTTGGCAATTAGTAGGACCTTTCTTAAAATAGTATTGCCAAACAACTTGTCTAGCTTTACCATAGCTCTTTACACAGTGTCAATGTGTATTTTACAGGTATTTTAGAGGACATGGGTTTTTGGGAGAGTAGACACAGTCCCACTAATGGTTATTCCTTTCAGGGGACTGCATTCTGAGGTCTGTGTGTAGATGACTGTAGAGTAATATTGTTGGCAATTAGTAGGACCTTTCTTAAAATAGTGTTGCCAAACAACTTGTCTAGCTTTACTATGGCTCTTTACACAGTGTTACTGTATAGTCAAGAAAGTTAATTCTCAATAGTCCAGGTATCAAATCCGCTCATTCTCAATCAGTTCATCTGGACAGTTTCTTTTTAGTAGAAACGTTTCACCCTCACTCCAGAGGGCTTCGTCAGTCAGAGTAGTCCAAAGCAAACTGAAGCTACCCCACCAAGTAAACAACTTAAGTGGACCAACCAGTTTGCTGTAGCCAAGATGGTTTCTGGGGGCTTGTCCCTCGTCGACTCCTCCCAGGCAGGCAGACATGTCCAAAGTGGTTCAAGACAAGAAAGTTAATTCTCAATAGTCCAGGTATCAAATCCGCTCATTCTCAATCAGTTCATCTGGACAGTTTCTTTTTAGTAGAAACGTTTCACCCTCACTCCAGAGGGCTTCGTCAGTCAGAGTAGTCCAAAGCAAACTGAAGCTACCCCACCAAGTAAACAACTTAAGTGGACCAACCAGTTTGCTGTAGCCAAGATGGTTTCTGGGGGCTTGTCCCTCGTCGACTCCTCCCAGGCAGGCAGACATGTCCAAAGTGGTTCAAGACAAGAAAGTTAATTCTCAATAGTCCAGGTATCAAATCCGCTCATTCTCAATCAGTTCATCTGGACAGTTTCTTTTTAGTAGAAACGTTTCACCCTCACTCCAGAGGGCTTCGTCAGTCAGAGTAGTCCAAAGCAAACTGAAGCTACCCCACCAAGTAAACAACTTAAGTGGACCAACCAGTTTGCTGTAGCCAAGATGGTTTCTGGGGGCTTGTCCCTCGTCGACTCCTCCCAGGCAGGCAGACATGTCCAAAGTGGTTCAAGACAAGAAAGTTAATTCTCAATAGTCCAGGTATCAAATCCGCTCATTCTCAATCAGTTCATCTGGACAGTTTCTTTTTAGTAGAAACGTTTCACCCTCACTCCAGAGGGCTTCGTCAGTCAGAGTAGTCCAAAGCAAACTGAAGCTACCCCACCAAGTAAACAACTTAAGTGGACCAACCAGTTTGCTGTAGCCAAGATGGTTTCTGGGGGCTTGTCCCTCGTCGACTCCTCCCAGGCAGGCAGACATGTCCAAAGTGGTTTAAGACAAGAAAGCAGGTTGTTCAGTAGCATCCTCCATGATCCCAGTTGAAGCAGGTTGTTCAGTAGCATCCTCCATCATTTGTTCCTCGTTACAAGAGCCAGACTCCTCATATTCCATCACAGTTGATTCTCCTTGTTTGTGATCCATTTCAGGAGCTATGCTCTGTTCAAACTGGATATCTCCTAGCTCTTGGGTTGTGCTTGCAGGCATATGACTTACTTTCTCAGGCTGGGCTGGCTGGTGAAATAGCACAGGATAGTATTCGTCAGCGTCAGCATCATCATCCTCTTCCTCTGCCTGCTCCACTCCTTTGTTATTTAACATTTTTCTCCTCTTCTTTCCAGTCTGGACTGGAATCTCAAGGGGCAAAGAGTCACATGGGAGGAGCAGATTGCGATGAAGGACCCTTGACCTTCTTTGACCCTTTTCAGGTTTGAGTTCATAAACTGGGACATTTTCATTTACCTGGCGTACAACAACATGAACAATGTCCTCCCAATGATTCCTCAGTTTTCCTGGGCCCCCACGAGGTGTCAAATTGCGCACTAAAACACGATCACCTGGTTGTAGTACTGAACTATTCACCTTGCGGTTGTACAATTCCTTACTCCTCTGGCCGGCTTTCTGGGCATTTTCTCTGACGATTCCATACGCCTCCTCCATGCCTTGCTTCCACTTTTCCATATAGCCATGATGATTATGGTCTGCTTGTTCTGGAGTCAAATTAAACAGCATGTCAACTGGCAATCGGGGAGAACGCCCATACAACAACTGAAAGGGGGAGAAACCTGTCACCTCACTCCGAGTACAGTTATATGCATAGATCATTTTGTTTAATGAATCCTTCCAGTTGTGTTTCTGTTTGTCTGTGAGTGTCCGAAGCATTTGGAGTAATGTCCGGTTGAATCTTTCAACTTGTCCATTTCCTTGCGGGTGGTAGGGAGTGGTTCTGGACCCTGCAATTCCACAGTATTTTTTTAGTTGTGTGAATAGTTGATTCTCAAATTCACCACCCTGGTCGTGGTGAATACGAGCAGGAAAACCAAATTTCATGGCGTAATCATTAAAGATCTTGTCCGCAGCTGTTTTAGCTGATTTGGAAGTGGTGGCATAGGCCTGGGCAAAGCGGGTAAAATGATCAATAATCACCAAGATGTACTCATAACCCCCTAGACATTTTTCGAGATGTAGGAAATCAACAGAGACAAGTTCAAATGGTTGAGTTGTTACTATATTGGTGAGGGGAGCCCTTGTTTCCTGACTGGGTTTCTTATGTTTGAGACATTCACATCTTCTCATGACATAGCTCTCTATCTCACGCTGCATATATGGCCAATAAAACCTGTCCCGTATCAGGGATGATGTCCTGTCGACACCTTGGTGGCCCATTTCGTCATGAAGGCCATTTCGTCACAGCTGCTTCAGACTGCTGCCATCAGGAAGGAGACTGAGGAGTCTCCAGGCTCGAACCAGCAGACTGAGAGACAGCTCTGTTCATCAGGCAGTCAGAATGCTAAACACTCTGCCTGCTCTGCCTCCCCTCCCATTTGAACTGCCTTAACACTAAAACTTTCTCACATACTATCACTCAACACAAAGTTTTTAACACTAGACTCTGTGTCACCAAACGGGTTTTCACTAAACTCTCGGTCATGTGCTCATACAGTTTGCACTACTTCTCATACTTGCACTAATGTCTGTATTACATCACTGCCTATAATCATAATACTGTTTACATTCTCTGTTTACATTTATTAATACTGTTTACTTTTATTACTACTGCTTACATGTAATTACTACTGTTTACATTTATTTACACTACTCTAATATCTACACCACTGCTGGTACATATACAGTGTGCTCTGAACGGTCTTATTTAGGGATGCCCAATGTGCCTTACTGCATATGCCACTTTTTGCCTCTACAACAACATCAACTACTACCTCATACATATACTGTGTACATTGACTCATACGCTGCTTTGCCACTTTGCAAATGTCAATGCTAGAAACCTTTAGTTTATTTTAGTTATACTTTTTATACTCTTTTTTTATACCACTATGCAAAAAAAAAAAAAAAACTCAGGACAGTGTTAGTTTTACTATTTTTATGCTTATGTCTATTATTATATGTTTCAGTGTTTCAATGTTTAGATGTTTACTGT